>RSEH01000123.1:0-140097 GCA_006503475.1 Stentor roeselii
TCTTACAAAAGTAACACCCTGACGCTGTCTGCTTATATGAACGGTGAAGCAAGTTTGAACAGCACTTATAATTTAGGAGCTTATAACCAATCAACACAAACAGGTTTAACAATTGGAGGTTTGAGTGGTTACAATTTTCAAGGTTTTATTTATGAGTTTTTCTTGTTTTCTGGAGTTTTGAGTAACTTTGGAATAAATCCTAATTGTGACAGTTCTAAATGTAAAATGTGCTCAAGTTATGGAGATTGTCTTGTTGATTGTGACATTCACAGTTTTTTCAATGGAACTAGTTGTGATTCATGTTTGAATGAATGCGTGAATGGTTGTTCGAATAAAGTTGGATGCAAACTATTTCCTGATCAACTTTGCAGTACCTATGAATACTTAAATAAAAGTTGCTATTCTTGCGTAAACTTTACTATACCAAATAAATATCCTTGTGAATGTATCGAGAATAATATTTATACTTTTGATAGTTGCTCTTGTATTGCAAGTCTCAATGATATTTGTTACAATATTTGTCCAACTTTTTACACTAAAGAAAATTCGGTTTGCATACTTGAAAATTTCCATGTTTTAAAGTTTATTTTCCAGACTCCAAGTTTATCAGTTACTTCAAACAATACATTATCAAATTTGACAATGAATGCTTATTCAAAAATCTATAATCAAAATTCATCATTATCAGTTGATCCTATTCATTCCTACAATCGAGGTTTTTACTTCGGATGGGTAACCAATTCGATAAATATGACATCAAATTTACAAATCTTAATGCCTCATTTACATTCAATAGCCTTTTGGATATACTTTGAATCAGTAGGAGAGTTTTTCTCGAAGTCAAACTTCAGACTTTCACTCAATAATTTAAGGAGATTAGAATTTTTCAAAAACTTCAATCAAACATTTGCATCAAGTCAGTTTAAAGTATATCTAAGAACTTGGGTATTTATTGGATATACTTGCGAGTATTTAAAGCCTTATACATTAGTATCATTCTTTGTTGATAGTTATTTTTATGAAAGGATTACAGTGAACTCAAGTTCTTTGATTGATAATCCAAGTGCTTTTTACATTGGCAAAGTGTTACAAAGCAACTTTGTTGGATGGATTTATGAGTTTTTATACTCTGCACAAAATATGAAAAGAGAATCAATACTTTATGAACTTGGATACTGTGAATCATGTTCTTGTCCAGTAGATCTTCAAAAGTGTCTTGACTTGTGTTCTCCTTTTACGTTTAAGCTTAACTTTTTGTGTGTTTCCAGGTGTCCAATTCTTTACTACCTTATGGGTGCTTCATGCATTTCGCATTCGTATTCTCAGCTTGAGTTTAACTTTCATAAAAATGCTTTAAATGTAACTGATTCCTTTGGATTAATTACTTTCCAAGCACCAAATGATTCTCCATCAGTAGTCGCTTATGCAAGAGGTTGGTTTATTTCAACTGTGTATCAATCAAGCTCGTTTGTGGTCAGTCCTTTTTCAACTTTATCACTTTGGATACGTTTGAATCAAACAGGCGCAATATTAACCAAAATGAACTCATCTCTTACTGAACTCAATATTTCTTTAACTTCTCAGTACGACCTTTATATTGCACTTCTTTTAGTAGAACAACCTGAAAATACAACAATAACATCTTTAAGAAAAGAAGAATATTTTGCATCTTTGAATACTTCATTGCTGAACATTTGGCTGATGCTATCATTTGACTCAATTCAAACAAAAGAAATCATGACTTTAAATTTTTATTTATTCAGTAAATTTATTCAAAGTTATTCAGTAAATTTCGCTTATCGAGAAAGCTACCCAGATACTTTCTTTACTATCGGAGACAAGAGAACAAAGATGTTTATTTACTCTTTCAGCTATTTCAGTTTTACGAATTCTCAAAACCTTTTGAGCCTTATTGGAAACTGCTCAGAGTGTATTTGTCCTGCGTCTTTAGGTATGTGTAACTGGAACTGTAATATTAATGAGATGATATCTGATGGTTTGACAATGAAATGTTTGAGGGAATGCCAAAGTTGTAGATATAATGATTCTTGTACTTTATGCAGTGATCCACTTTGTACTGTTTGTAATTCAATGACTGAGAAAAGTTGTAGAAGTTGCACTGATAAAGCATACTTAGATAATGTTGAGTGCAGATGCTTATATGAATATAGAAAAATAGGATCATTATGCAAAACTTGTCATAAGCGTTGCCTATACTGTACTGAAAGTTTAACATGCAATAATTGTTCTCAAGGTTTTATTGAATCATCTGAAGGAATATGTCAGCCAACTTGTGCATTTGGTGATAATTTATATGGGAATAAATGCATTGCAAACCCTCAAACTACATTTCATTTTACTTTCAATAAAGTCACAAATGTTTTCAAAAGTGGAAACTTTTCTCTTTACCTTGGAAATAGTGACTCATACTGGCCTAACTATGATTCTCAAGATCCTTGGCTCATGTATCAAAGAGGGCTTTATTTCCAATCATCTATCGCGAAAATAGGAAATCTTTCAGCATTTCAAGATATTCAAGTCGGAACAACAAATTCATTCGGAATATTTTTATATGCAATCGATACTTCTATCGCTTATGTGTTTTATATGCAATCACCTACTTCAGACCTAAATATGATTGTAGCGATAGTGATTTCTGACAAGGTTTATGTTATTATTGATTATTTGATTTTCACAGTATTATATATAAGTGAAATTCCTGTTTATATACCTTTCACATTCAAAACTTGGGTGTTTTTAGGTTGGACTTTATCTTACAAAAGTAACACCCTGACGCTGTCTGCTTATATGAACGGTGAAGCAAGTTTGAACAGCACTTATAATTTAGGAGCTTATAACCAATCAACACAAACAAGTTTAACAATTGGAGGTTTCCTTGGGTATAATTTTCAAGGTTTTATTTATGAGTTTTTCTTGTTTTCTGGTATTTTGAATAACTTTGGAATAAACTCTAATTGTGACAGTTCTAAATGCAAAATGTGCTCAAGTTATGGAGACTGTCTTGTTGATTGTGACATTCACAGTTTTTTCAATGGAACTAGTTGTGAATCATGTTTGAATGGATGCGTGAATGGTTGTTCGAATAAAGTTGGATGCAAACTATTCCCTGATCAACTTTGCAATACATATGAATACTTAAATAAAAGCTGCCATTCTTGCGTAAACTTTACCATACAAAATAAATTACCTTGTGAATGCGTTGATAATTCTTATTATACATTCGATTCTTGCAAATGCTATCCAAATTATTTTAGTGTTTCTGGTTTATGTTTGGAGTGTCCAGAAAATGAAATTAGTCTTAATAAAATTTGCTATAAAAGTTGTCCAACCTTCTACAGAAAAGAAAATTATAATTGTGTATTAGAAGATTCATATCTTTTGAAGTTTATATTTTCAACTCCAAATTCCTCCATAAATTCAAATAATCCCTCTACTATGATATCAATGAACACATTTTCAAAAGTCTACTACAAGAACTTCTCATTTTCACTAGATCCAATACCTTCATCTAATCGAGGTTTTTACTTTGGATATCAATCCAACCCAATAAACATGACTTCAAGTGAAAAAATAATGATGCCTCACATGCACTCAATAGCTTTTTGGATCTATTTCGAATCACCAGGAGAATTTTTCTTAAAGTCAACCCTGATCCTATCTCTAAACAATTCAACTCTGGAACTACTAAAAAATTTCAATCAACCATTAGCATCAAGTAAGTTTCAAGTGACTGTAAAAACTTGGATATTCCTTGGATATACCTGTGATTATTTAAATCCTGATACAATTATTTCTTTCTTTGCTGGAAATTCTTTTTACGAGAAAATCACTTTGAACTCAAGTATTTTGCATGATAATCAGAGTTACTTTTATATCGGAAATATATTTAAAAGTAAATTTAATGGATGGATTTATGAGTTTTTATATGCTGGTAAAAGTTTGAGTAAGGAAATTCTTATGATTGAATCAAAGAACTATACCTTGTGTTCTTGCCCTGCAGATAAAGAGACTTGTCTTGAAACTTGTCCTCCTTTTGAATTTAGTGCTTTTGGAGAATGTTTTTTATGTAAGAACTCAACTCCTTGTGATAATTTAATACCGAATCTTTGTTTTGACCCTGATTGTGAAGAGTGTTTTGATTATTTATCTTGTAAAGACTGTAAAAATTGCACAAGAAAATGCTCGAAAAATTGTTTGACCTGCTCAGGAAGAACTGTTTTTCAATGTACATCATGTGCAAGTTCTTTTAAACAATATGAATTGATTTGTGTTCCTGAATGTCCATTATTATATACTTTAAGTTCATCTTTAACTTGTGAGGAAACAAATGTGGAAACTATTTCAGTTAATTTTCATACTTTATCAAATCCTGCGATTTCTTCTGATGGTCTTCTTAGTTTTTATTATCCTTCTGGAAATCCGATTGTTTCTTATGCTCGTGGTTGGTACTTTAATGAAATTTATTGCGGGAATTCAAGTGTTTTTGGAATTAATAGTGCTATTAGTTTTTGGGTAAAACCGTTGAGTATTGGAATTATGCTTGATAAATTTTCGAATAATCAGCATGAACTTATTATTGAAATTACCAGTGAAAATTCAATAAAATTTAACTTCAGAGGAATGATATCAACCAATTCATTAGAATTCAAAACCTCATCAAACCTAACCAATTCTTGGCAAAGCTTAATCTTTTCCCTTTCCCATTCAGAAGGAATCTATACCGTGAAATTAACATCTCAAGGCACCAAAGAGTTCGACCTATCATTAAAATACGACTTTTTAAATTCAAATTCCTCAGATATCATAAAACTAGGAGGATCCCATTCAAACTGGTGGATTTACTTATTCCAATACCACAAAAACTCCTCAGATTTAACCATCGAAAGTCTTTTCGGGACCTGTTCAAAAAATTGCATATGTCCAAAAGTTGCCAACTATTGTTTATCGGAATGTAAAGCGACTGAATACGAAGAAAACGATTCATGTTTCTCTTGCTTGTCTTCTTGCACCACTTGCAAATTTGGAGACTCTTGCACCCTCTGCCCAGACCGTCTTTGCAGTTCATGTTTAAACCTTGATAAAGAAATCTGCTCATCCTGCATCGTCAACTCATTTTTTAACTCATCATCAAATCAGTGTTCTTGTGATTCTGAGTTTTACCAAAATGGGTCTAATTGTTTTCCATGTATTGATCGGTGCATTGATTGCACTAATTTAGTATATGATTGTGAAGAGTGTAGCAGTGGTTATGTGAATAGTTCAGAAGGAGTGTGCATGAAGTACTGCTCAATTGGGGAAAGTTTAATGAATGGCTCTTGTTTAGTGACAAATTCGACGATTTTTAATGTAAAGTTCACGAAAAACACGAATGAATATTTTGACTCTGAGAGAGTTTTTTATCTTGGTCTTAATAATTTTACAGATCCTGATTTGGATCCTCTTCAACCTTGGCTTTTGTATTTGAGAGGTCTTTATTTTAATAATTCTCAAGTGACTTTAGGAAGCTATTCTAACCCTGAAAGTCTTTATTTGTCGAATAGTCATTCTTTTTATATTTGGATGAATGTTTTGAATGGTGGGTCGATTTTAAGCTTGTCTGATGAAACTTCGCAGTTTATATCGTTGAGTAGTGAAAATGTTGGGAATGGAATGGTTTTATATTTGGGGTATTCAATCACTGATATGTACTTTAATGAAAGTAAGACTGTTACTATTAATGGCTCTTTGAATGAATGGTTTGTTTTAAGCTGGTCGGTAATTTTCAAGGTTTCTGGACTAGACCTGAGTATTTTCATCAATCAAAAAAGTATTCAGACACTAAGTGTTTCAAATAGAGTTTTTAACCAACCTTATTCATCAAGGTTCTTTTTAGGAAAGCTGGAAAATTCTTTTATGAATGGATATATTTATCAAGTCGGTTTGTTCTCTTATTCAATTGATCATAGCACCTTGAGTCTTAATAAAAGCCTAATCAATTGCAAAGCTAGTCAATACATGATCGACTCAAAATGCCAAGAATGTAACTCAACTTGTTCATTTGGTTGCTTCAACAACTTATCATGCAAGATCCACCCCGACACCCTATGCTCCTCCTTTGAAGACATTGAAGAACCCTGTTCAAAATGCGTTGAAAAGACTTTAAATGAACGTCCTTGCAAATGTGCATCCGGTGCAAGTTATTCCTTCGAAGCAGATTCTTGTAAATGTCAAAAAAATTACGATGACTTCGAAGGTAAATGCACTCTCTGCACCAGATGGTTAAACAACAGTGACATAAGCGCCTTTTTTACCAAGTCCTTCATGGAGATCTCAGTACTTTTCAACATTTCCATCCAAGAAATAAACTGCAAAGACATAATCCAAAAATCAGATTTAGAAAAATTCGGTTCAGGTTTTAAATGTGAATTATCATTTGACCATAAATCAATTCTTTACACTTTAGGAGAAGGCTTCACTATCACCAATGAATCCATCAGTTTTAACAGTGAAAAGTTAAAAGGCATTGACCCTGAATGTGGATATAATCAAACTGACTTGATGACTCAACTTTACTATTTACAGTCTTTACCTTTCCCAGTAGCTAAAATCAGTGCACCAAAAAACGTGTTTTTTTCTTGTGAGAACTTGACTGTCGATGGGTCACTTTCTGAAGGGTCATTGAAAAATGGCCTTCAATTCAAATGGGAATTTTCTGGAATTTCTGGAATTCAGAAGTTTTCAACAGACTATGGAAAAAAAGATGTTTTTTATTTTGAACCTGCTGATCTTTCACAAGGAAATTTGACTGTTGTTTTAACTGTGAAAAATATTTTTGGAATGACTGATAAAATGGAACTGGTTATTAATTGTTATGCTGGTGAAGGAATATCTCCAGAATTTGATTCAGCAATCGAATATATCTGCTCAGTTAGCAGAACTTGTCAGTTTTTTATAAGTAAAATTTCAACTTGCATTGAAAATCCCAGTGTTTCATTTACTTGGAAATTAATTCAAGGGGAAAAATTTTTAAATGATCAGGAACTTCAAGATTTTTGGGATTTGCAGATACCTGGTGATTCGATTTTAATCCCAAAAGAAACTTTTCCTCCTTCTATTATAATATTTTCAGTAACTGTTTTAGAAATTAACACCCAAGTCTCTGGTATTGGAACTCTTGAGATTATTATTGAACCTGAACCTCCAACTATTTTAATAGAAAATGCTTTAGGAATGATTTCAACTTTAACTGACTTGTTTATCAATGCAGAAGATAGTTTCGACCTCAATGGTGGAGAACTTATTTTTTCTTGGAAATGTTTTGATCAAGATGATGAAGAATGCAAGTTTTCTTACACTCGCTCTGGAAAAATACTTAAAATTGATAGAGAACATTTAAAAGAAAGAGTTTTTAAATACGCTTTATTAGAAGTTACTTCAATCTCATCGATTTCTACATTTTCTTCAAAATCATCAGTAGAAGGTGTAAATGACAAGTTAAACAAAACAAGTCACGCTAACTTCACAGGAGAGTTAGTAGATAAAATAATCCCAAAGGTTACTTTTCTAGAAACATTCACTCGTTACCAGCCTCCAAGATTTACAAGGTCAAAAGACGCTTCTTTAACAGCCATAGTCGATTCAGACTTGACTGACTTTGACCTCGAGTGGGTGTTAGAAGAAAAACAAAAAAATTTCATAAAATCCGGAAAAAATTTCAATGTTGTTGTAATTGACATGACTTTAACTGAACCAGGAAGAACTTACAACATTTTTTTTCATATGACTGACAAAACCGGCTTCACTTCTAAATTTTTTTATCAGTTCACTGCAAATGAGCCTCCGAAACTTGGGTATTTTTCAGTCAATCCTAATGAAGGTCTTGAGTTAAACACAACTTTTAACTTTAAAGCTTTTGAATGGCTAGATGAAGAAGAAGACTATCCACTTTCTTATACTTTCGGGTATGTTTTTAACTCGAAAAGTAACTTTTTGAGTTACAAGTCACAACAAAATACTTATGGCACTAAAATCATTTATTTAGGAGAGAAAGTCACAGCTTTTTGCCAGGTTTTCGATGTTTTAGAAGATTTTGTTGAATTGAGAACTTCAATCACAGTTTCTCTCGATCCTAACTTTAGCTCTTCAGACTTCCTTAAAGAAATTTCTTCAGCTTTGAACACAAGTTTGTTGAAAGACTACCCTTCGAACATTGGGAACATTATATTCGGAGTTGTGAATAGAGACTCAATTACAGGAAATGAAAACGCGACAAGTTTATCAACTATTCAGTCAGCTTTCGATACAAGTATAGAGTACTTGTCAAGTTACAGCAGTAAAATTCAACCATCTTCATTTGTGATTGACCAAAACATCGCCCTTCTTGATTCCCTTACGAAAAACGAGAGACTTTCAAATGAAAACAATTCAATTTCAACAAATGATTTAATTGTTTCATTGTTGAGCAGGTCGAACTCAATGGAAGTTTCTTTGTCGTCTTCTCAAGGTTCTAGTTTTTTAGGAGTAATTGAAAATTCTGGAAAAGTCACAACTGAAAGCGCATTAAACCAAATAGAACGAATGTCTTCAATCACGTCAGTCATCGACCAGACAAGTAAAGGTGTATTGCTTGGTTCAGTAGAAAATCAGAAAATGACTTTAAAATCAAGTCAAATCACTGTCGACCTTCAGTTATCTAAAAGTTCTTCAATGAACAACTTAACATTAAAAAGCTCTGGAAGTGACAGTCTTTCTATTTCACTTCCTGATGATTTTTCAAATATTCTTCCAGATAATGTTGGAACTTCTGTCACTTTTCTTGACTCAAAGGAACAAGGGAATAGTTCAAAAAGTTCTGTTGTTGGACTTAGCTTGTTTTCTCCTGATAAAGTAGGAACTTTGAATATAAATTTGAAAAAAACTTTCTTTTATTTGACGATTCCTGGATTTAATTTAAGTAGTCCTGAGAATTTGACTTGTATTTTTTTGGATACTGTGAAAAATAAGTGGAGTACTAAAGGGTGTAAAATTTTTGATGTGAAAAATAACTCGGTTGTTTGTCAATGTAATCATTTGACTTTTTTTTCTTCTGGAGATACTTCTTCTAACTTTGTACCTGACTCGAATATTGATCAGACGGTTGATGTGAGTAAGTTATCCAGTATTAATGCGAAGAATGCGATTGGGTTTTACTTTTCGTTGGGAATTCTTGCTTTTTATGTTGTTTTTATGGTTTTACTTGTGAAAAAAGATAGAAAAGAATCGGAGTCTCTTATGAAGCTCATTTATAAAAAATATTCGAATAATCAAGGACTTGTAACTTCGAGTGCTCAGAATGAATTAGAAGAATTTAAGGAAAATGATGATGAAAACGAAAGTATGAACTCAAATAAAGATGAAATCATGAATGAGGAAAAAATTGATCAAGAGAAAATAGAAATCATTTTTTCTCAAACTGGAAGAAAGAGTGATGATCAAGGTAAGTCAAAATTCAGGATTTTTTTGGAAAATCATGAATTTTTAGCATTATTTTACTATAAAGACCCTTATCATTCGCGGGCTATTAGATGTACTTTGAGTTTTACAGTTTTTCTTGGAAATATGTTTTTTATTGGACTTTTTTACAAGGATGAGACTAAAAAAAGTTCAGGAGTACTTGACAGTATTAAAAATTATACCTTTCAGGACTTTCTTGTCTTAGTTTACTCTTCGATAATCATGAATATTATTGTTGTTGTTTTACCTGCTTTGATAAAAAGCAAACCTTTCGATTTTAATCTAACCAAAGAAGATAACTTGAAAATACTAAAAAGAAACAAAATAAAAAATATTGTGCTTATAATTATTTATGTTGCGTTTATTGGTTATTTTTGCTGGAGTATCTCACTTTTTGCGCTTAATATGAAAGAAAGTACTAGTTTCATGTGGGTCTTTAATACTATTGTTTCAATTGTAGTTAAACTTTTTATACTCTCAGTAATTACCGTTTTCATTAAAGTTTACATTGTTATGAGAATTATAGATTGGATTCGAAGAAAAATAAAAGAAAAACATGAGATGCAAATCGAGAAACATGATCCACATGAATAATAGTTAGTTATTATTAAAATTTAGTTAATCATATGAGTAATTCGAACTTATTCATAAATTTTTATTGTACCCTTAATTATTTCTAGATTAATAGAGACTTTTAATAACCATTGATGCATCTAATCTTTCTATCTTATCTTGGAGATAAACCAAAGTCCCAGCATTAGTTTATTAATCAAGCTTTTTAGTAGAAAGATGAAGAAAGCGAAACTAAGTACCCCTTCAATTAAAATTCAACTTTTCTTTGAAATTCTCGAGCCTTTCATTTAATTTATTATGCGATAAAAGAATTTTTTTGAAAGAAGTATGGTTGAATAATATTATATTTTAAAGAAATAGGTTTAGAATGCATGCTAATTTAGTGATATTTCATTTTTTAGATATTTTATTGCATAATTTTAATTCAAGACTGTCTTGTTGCTTTATTTTTCTTTTTCAGAGTAGATTACTCTTACAAAGAAAAATATTTTCATTATTTTTAGTTTTTATTATTTCAGAGTTTTTAACAAAAGGAGTTGCCAGGATGTTAGGTGATGTTCACCTTTTTAAGCATTTGCTCCTTTGACAAAAGAATTTTCTAAAATTTTCTTATTGATTTTACAAAAGTACTGATTATAGAGGTAATGCATATTTTTAATAATTTCGTAGTTTTTTATCGATAATCATTGAAACCTGGTGAGTTGGAGGAAATTTTAGAATAAGGAACATTTTAGATAAAGAATGGATTTTTTCACTACATGCTTCAGATGTTTGCATTTTCTATGTTTTTAGATCTATGAGAAAATATTATGTGCTATTCAATTGCATTTACATTCTCAGTTTCATAATACAGATAAACCCAAATTCATTAAATCCCAATTACTGGTTAGCAAACCGAAATTAAATTATTAGTATTATTAATTGATGAAGATTTAATTAAGATAATATTTTATTCTTATCTAGATTAAGTGAGAATGATCGGAATTACTTTATAGATATTAATTAATTTCTGTTTTGGTTGTTTTAAATTTATAATTTATTTGGCAGCATTGAGATGATGTTATTTTAGCTGAGACTGCCTGTTATAAAAAGTATAGAAGACTAAGATGGTTATCAGTGGCTCTGTTCAAGGCTTGCAAAATTAATTATATTTAGTAAGATTGTATAAATGATTCTCTGATAAAGGTTTAAACCAGAAGTTTCTGTGTTTAATTTTCTTATTTAGGAAATTATGAGATTCAGAAATTCAAACTTCTTGATTCTTTAGATATTTGAAATAAACAAAATTAATATGTAGGGTAGAGAAATAAAGCATTATTTAAAGTCTTATTATGTTTATAAATTGCTTTTATTAAAAAATGAGGCAAGAATCTTTGGAATGCAAATTAAATTATTATATTGAGAATATTTATATCAAATAATCAGTCTGAAGTGCAGGCTAAATTGTGTTAAACCTCTAAGATATTAATCTTTTTTATTTCAATATATATTTAAATGAGGAGTTTCTATGATAACAATATAATCCATGTATAGACTACTACTTCATAGTAAGAAATTTCTAAAACTGCAACTTGATGATATTAAGAATTTCAAGAACAGAACAATCTAAATATTCATAAAAAAATCTATTTTATAATTAAGGTATTATCATTCGAAAAGAGAAAAATATTTAAATTAAATTAATCATAAACTTTCTTTCATTCAAAGCTCTCATAAATTAATCAAATATTCATGAGATTGAAAATAATATTGCTATAGATCAGAAAATTCTTGAAATTTTTATTTTGGTACTATTTTGTTGAGACTTTGGTTGTTAATAAATTGTTTAAGAATCTCTTGATTTTGAAATAGGCAATTATTTTGATGTTTTTTTATTTGAATATTTTTCTTTTAGCTCAAGAAAAATAAAATACTCTAAATTTTTGATTTTAATCCAAAATCTTCTACTGATGAGTAAATTGTTGGGTTTATATGGTTTCTTTAGGAAGTCTTGTGAGCAAGAGTCAAATTTTATAAATTTTATTTCTTTTCAATGATTAGGTTAATTTTTTGTCTTGAAAGTTTATATCTTTCAATATTTTGGTTAATCTTATGTCTTGCTAATTTTGATTACTTCTTTTAAGATCCTTTCGAGGAAATTTCAATTCCGTTATATTATTATTTAAGATTTTCATTTGGTAAAATGATTAAGATAACTTTGTTTTCTTATTATTTTTCAGGAAATTAATGAAAAATATTTGATAAGTTAATGATCAGATATTTGATATGAATTCAGTTTTGCATTTTTAAAACTATTTCTAAATTTCTGTTTCTAACGATTTATATAATATTAATGATCACAATCCATCTTAACATTCAAGAAATTTAATAGATTTCAGGGTACTATATCTGATTTTCTTACTAAAATCTAACAAATAAAACTTTTTTTCCACACAAAATTTCTCAAAATAAATCAAAACTTGACCCAATCATGAACTTTCCTAAATCCAACATCTTTAAAAAATCACTAAAATTCTCTAATAACTACAACCTCCATTCAAAAGAGCCAAAACTCAATACAAACAATCCAAAACAATTTTCATTTCCTCCTCTCACAAAACCGAAGATCAAAACCGTTCAAATCATCCCAAACCCCAAAAATCCAATCAAACCTCCCACACTAATAAAATTCCATTTTCACATTCTGAGTCTTTAGTAAAAATGTTTGGGTTTCCAGAATCAAACAACCACGATCTGCCAGTGACTTACAAACCAGAAATCAAGCAAATCCCATCATTTTCAGAACTTTTGATAAAATCAGTCGAGTTCATCCCAGTCTCTAAAATGGTCCTAAACATTGAAGCTGAAGAATTTCAGCCACTGGGTCAATGCGAGACTCCAAAAAGTCTTAAACCCTCTCCACAAGTCATTCTTCCTGAAGTTCCAAAGAAAAAAGTTTACCCAATTGAAGAAATCTTAGAAAAACTCGAAGATTTTCTCGGTTTTCAAGAATTTTCTCTTCTTCAGGCACCTTTACTTAAAATTTCTCAACGCAAGGTCCAGGTCTTTAAAGTTTTCAATCGTGGCAAAGGAAAAAAGCAAAGAAGTGAATTTGTTAGGATTGAAGAGTTCAAAGCCGGGCAAATTGAAAGATGGAGAAAGGTGAAAAGTGAGGAAGAAAAGAAAATTCATCAAAAAGCTTTGGAAAATACTTTGAAGCTTACGAAGGATAAGGAAGAAAATGAAAAAATAAGGAGAAAGATTAAAATTACGCTCAATAAGTTATCTCCAAGTAATTGTGAAAAACTTCAAGTAGAACTTGCGGAATATGCGAAAAGTTCAAGAGATAATCTCGTGTTTTTAATTGAAAATGTGTTTGAAAAGGCATGGTCTGAGGTTAAGTACACTGAAATGTATGCAAAACTTTGTAAATACTTGAAACAACAGTTTGAAGGTTTCTTGTTTAATGGAGAAAGTCCTTCAAAGAAGAATAAGAATTGGTTGAGGTACATCCTTCTAAACACAGTCCAAAACGCATTCGAGTGCGATCCCGAGCTAAAGCCCGATCAAAACCAATCAAACCTAATCCAAAAAAAGAAATCCCACGGGAGTGCTCGTTTCATCGGCGAGCTTTTAAAAGTGCGAATAATAACCGCGAAAATAATCCAACAAATCGTAGAGCACCTAATAAACCTCGAGCATCAAAGCCCATTAAAGATAAATGAAGACAAAATCGAAGTTGCATGCGTGATGATCTCAACAATGGGCTCAGTGAACGAAAAGCCAAAGTTAATCCAAGACACATTAAAAATATTTTCTCTTTTAAATGAGATTCTCGAGAAAAACCAAAAAATCTCTTCACAATTGAAATACCGGATCATGGACTTGATAGACGAGCGGAAATCAGGCTGGATAAAGGACTGCACTGAACAACCAAAGCTAGTGGAAGAGTTCAGATGTGACTACGACTATCAATTTGACTAGTTTACATTAATTATTTAACCACTCATGAGCCAAGGCCTCTTCTGGCTTCATTCTTGACTTGGGGTCCCAAGTGATGACTTTTTGAATAAAGTCTAAAAATAAGTGATCATCTTGAATGATTTTGTTAAAAGGACAAGTTCCAACAGTCCGCATCTGTCCTTTACTGTCAATAAAAGGAAGTGGCAAACAAAACAAGTCAAAAAAATTGAATCTTCTTGGAGATTCTTCAATGATTTCCTTTGGTGGCACTCCAAGTACTTCAACTATCCGACTCATCAGGTCCTCTTCAGTCTTTCCAGGGAATAAAGGAAAGCCTCGATAAAGCTCGACTAGAAGACATCCAAGACTCCAGACGTCGATCGCTGATGAGTACCTCAAGCCAAGCATTACTTCAGGAGACCTGTAAAAACGTGACTGAATATAAGTATAAACTTGTTCGTCTTCAAAACATCCTGAACCTAAATCAATTATTTTCACTTGTAATGACCTGCTTGAAACAAATAAAATATTCTCAGGTTTCAAATCACAATGAACTATTTTATTTATTGAAAGAACTTGAAGACCTTTCAACAACTGAACTGCGATTTTTTTTATCACTTGCATTGAAAAGGCTCGAAAGTTGTTTCTTTTCATGAACTCGAATAGAGAAATATGAAGTAAAGGAAAAACGATGCAGATATGGTAACGGAAAATAAAGGATGTTAGTAGTTGGATGATTGGAATTGTTGATTCTTGCTTTTTTGAATGGATTTCTTTCAGTAACTGAATCTCGATGTTGCCTTGGTCGTGAAATTTATGCTTGTTCTTCAAGATCTTCACAGCAACTACTTCTTTATGTTTATGGTCGAAACATCTGAGGACTATTCCAAAACTTCCTCGTCCAATTGTTCCTAAAACTTCGTATCTGTAGGCAAGATGGTCTCCTTGCATCACTTTGTAATTCGCTTCTTCATCGTCGTAGCCCCAGTTTATTTCGCGAAGGCTTCCGTGAATTTTGTAGTTCTGGTCACCGATAAAATAAACCTCGCTGTAACTCGGCAGTTCTCGTAATTCGTATTCGGTTAAAGCGTCGTTGAATATTCGAAGAGCCTCAATGCCTGAAGTTGGTAATGGACTTTTTAGTCGTTCTATTGAACTTTGAAAATACTTTTTTGTTACTTTTGATGAGGCTTTTGGTGGAAGGGTAAAGTAGTGAGATTGGTTTATTTGGTTTCGGGAAACTGATATTGAGTTTGAACGTGTTGAGGGAAAGACTACTTGGGAGATGTTCTTGTTTGGAACTGTTATAAGAGATAGGTCGAGACTTAGCTTATGACGATGAATTGAAGGTACTTTTGATTGAAGTTTAGGCAAGTCGCATTTCTGTTTTAAGTATCTCTCTTTCATTAAACAGTATTAACTACACGAAAGTGAATACTATAATATTAACAATCATCAAAAACCATTCCATCCATTCCAACAATAATCCTTCCTTCACTCCAATCCAAAATCACTTCCAAAAAAATTCCTAAATTGCTCCAATATAATCCCTATCCCTCCACAAAACTCACTAAAATAACTTAATAAAATGGGACCTCTAATCTCCTACAAACAAAATCCTATACCAAATAACAAACAATCAGTAGATTCATGTTACTCCTTCCTTCTGAACTGTAATCCACAATCAGGGTCAAAGCAAGACCTTGAAAAGCTTTATCGAAACTACATAAAATTCCATTTCGGAAAGTCTTTCTTCTGCGTGAAATCCGAATTAAAACGTTTATCTCAACAAACCCGCCTTCAAAATAACGAAGACTTAATTTTTATCTACTTTACTTTAAAATCAATCACAAAGGTCAACTTAATGGAGATCTTTTCAGCGATCACAGCATATTCCGAAATGACCTGGTCCGATAAAGTCCGTTTTTCATTCAAACTTTTCGATTTCGACGGGAATAAATCAATTTCACAAGACGAGTTATTTATCATGTGTAAATGTTTCATTGATGCCGTCGCTCTTCTAACTGGCGGGTCAGCTTGTTCAAACTTGATTATCAAAGAAATGATTGAAAAAGTGCAAGTGAAACTTCTAGCTTTAGACGAGTATGACTTAATCAGCTTACTTGACTGGGTAAAAGAAAATCACTTCATTTTTCAAATGTTGAACCCAGGGGGTCTCATGTGGGAAGAGCCAGGAAAAAGTATTTCTTGCAGTCCAGAAGTCTTGAAAGGCAGGGTGTTAAAAAGCTTTGATCGACGTTCAGGCCCTGCTTTAGGAACCAAGTTAAAAAAAAGGACTTTAAGCTCTTTCGGACCAAAGAAAAACTTGAACTTCATGATCGTTGTTGATGGTTCTCCTGTTACAAAAGGAAGTATTTTAGAGCTTAAGCACGTTTATGATACCGCAAGCATCACAGGGCCTCCCACTGGAGACTTACTTAAAAATGTGCCTTGGAAAGGAAAGAATTGTTTAAAAGGACTAGCTGGTCTTCAGGTATACCCGACTTTTCGAAGGTTTTTAACAGCGGTTTTCCCCAAAGCTGATAATCCACAGATTAACAGGATGCTTGAAATGGTCAACAGTAAAAATTATTCAGTTTTTCCACCTTGCAGTGAGGAAAGAGTAAAAAGTCCCAAGTCTCGTCAGGCCATTCGAAATTTTTTTAAGAAGATCGACACGAATGGAGATGGACTGATTCAGTTTGATGAGCTGAAAAATGCACTTGAAGCCAATTTTACAACACAGGCCATTGAAGAACTGTTTAAAGAACACTCGAAGAATGAGAATGGCTTGGGGATCAGTGATTTTACTGAAATGTTGGAAAAAAAGTGAAATTTTTACATTTATATTTAGAATAATGATGAACAGATTTGAACCTGGGGTACTTAGACTCTTTCTGGTCACCACTTTCAACTTGTTCTTCTTGCCTATTCTTGTTTATTTTGTTTCTAAAGGTATTTTAAAGGTAGAAATGTCGAAGGACTGGCCGAAACATACAAGTATCATCACTTCGGGACTCGCTGCTGTTGCTTCTGTTAATGTTGTTATTGTTTGTTTTGTCGTCGTCGTGTACATTAAGGACATAAAGACGAGGAATGAGTAATAAATGGTAAATGATGATCTCAATCCGACACTGATTTATGAAGTCACATAAGTTCTGATTTATATATTAAGAATTATTAAGGTTAACCAGCTATGCAGGGAGGCATCTCAGCATACCATCTAAAAACACCACTTCGATTACTCTATTAGTAAATTTTGACTCAGCGATAAGCTGTTTTATCCAATATTATAAGAATTCTTTGAGTGGATTTCACCTTTTTGATAACAGAAAAAGATCCCTCAAGTTTAGAGAAGCAGACCTATTCATGTTAGACACGTCTGATTTTCAAAAATGTTCCTAGAATAAAATTCAACATTTTCTAATAAAAGATCAAAATGAAAATAGTAATAATTCCATCTACCTAGTCTTTGAACTAAAGTACTTTTTTAACACCCATGTATCAATCTAAAAAATCCAAGAATTTCCTAATTTTAGTTGAAATAACATTCATTATAATATTTTTCTTTATAAAAACTATCGTTTTCCAATTTCTCAGAATATTTGAGATTAATCTTTATTTTTCCAATTTTAAAACATGATAGGAAAAATGATAAGATTAACAATATAAATCTTATAATTAAAACAAGTATTAAACATTGAAAATTATATCAACAACAATGTTTCCACTTTAAAATTTCCAAAATAATCCAGTTCTCACCATATTCCAAAAAAAATCCTCAATCCAATCTCATAAAATCTATAATTAAAATCTTATCTAGTTTATATAAAATTCATATTCAGGTAAATTATCCGACTTGAGTCTGATAATTTTTTCTTCAAAATCCGCAGCTTTTGCAGAATACACCTGATTGATTTTGGCATAATCTAAAGTTTCAGCAAGTTTCGAGTTTTTCATCCAATTAAAAATTTCTTCTCTAAAAAATTTCTGAGCAATGGTATGAACAATCAGTACTGAAAGCCTTTCATTCCCTGGAACAACCATTAAAACACGATCATGTATTTGATCATCCGGCAAAGGAATATAAACCGGAACATCTTCTTCTTCCGCATCATCATTTTTAACAGGTGGAATCTTGATCCTAACAACAGCAACTTCCCGTCCTTCTCCCCATTCAAAAGCCTTAACATTGACTTTTTCTTTAACTTCAGCTAAAGGACTATCATCCTTAGCAAGAAAAATCGAAAACAACGAAAACAAGAAATTTTCAACAAGTCCATATCTGATCCCAAAGCTTTCAGGATTATTCAACAACAAAGTAAGAGAAGTTCTAGGAACTGAATGTTCAGGATTAAGCAAAAAGTTCATTAAAAACCTGACAGCAGCTTCATGTTCACTGGGAAGTCCCTCAGCAGTGATTTCGTTAAGTCTTTCTAAGGCCATAGGGGTGAAGTTAGAGTAAAGTAAAGCAGGACTATTCATTCCATGATTCAAATAATGAGCGAGATAATTCGTGACCAGGTCTTGACTAAGTTCATCTTCCACAACTTCTTCAACAGAACTGAAAAACAAGAGAAGTTCTCCAAGAAGTCCTGCAGGACTGCAAACAACTGGTTCATTGAACCTTCCATCAGTATCATGAAGGTACTGTCGTGTGATGCCTTCAGCAGTGACTCCATGATGAAGAATTTCATCATCAATTTTATTCCTCAAGGCGATTCTTTCTCTTTCAGCTTGTCTTTTAGCTCTGAGTTCATTTCTCTTTTGCTTGCGAGCTTCAGTTTCTTTTCTTTTTCTGATTTCCTCCTGTCGTATCTGCTCCCTCCGGGCGTACTCGACCATGACTGCTTCATTATGCTGCCTGCTGAGTTCTCTGGTGGTCTGTTTGAAGATGCTTTCCATCATATCTTCCACAGCGCGTTCTTTCACCAATGTGGCCTGCACAGTATCAAATAACCAAGGAAGGTACTGATCATGAAGACCAGTTTCCGCCATATCTTTAAACACGCCAAAATCTTCCAATTTCGAACTTACCTCAAGTCTTATATTCGATAAAAGTCTCTTGCTAGTCAATCTGCATACGAATTTTTCATGTGCAATACGCTTCAACTCTCTCTGAGTCCGAGCTTGCAACTTACGCCTGTCATCTTCTTGTTTACGTCTGTTAAACTCCGCTTGAAGACGTTGGACTTCGATGAGCTCAGCATCTCGCTTTTGGGTAAAAGTTCTTTTATGCTTTTTCATTAGTTCTATTTCGTATTCTTCAAGAACTTCCATCCTGGCATGTTCTAAGGACTTTCCGACGATTACTTCAAGAATAGGCTCTACTTCTGTGTCGTAATCGAATAAATCACCTTCTTCTATCTGTGTCGAACAGTCGATTCCTTCTTTGTTGGGTAAGAAGACAGGAGAAGGCGGCTTGTCGATGTAGAACTCGACTTGTGTCAAAGTCGTTCCCATGACTGGATCGGTTTTTGGTTCCATTTGAGTCTCTGCCGCCCTTGGCTCTTCGATGTTTGGAATTTCTGACTGCTCTGCTTTTAAATCGAGAGACTCCTCTGGGCGCTCTGAGGTCTTCGCTTTTAGATTCGTTGACTTTTGACGGTTTTGAGCCTGTTGACGCTCGATTTCTTGCTGGGTTGAGGCTGGGATTATCATTGATGCGTATGTGTTTCCTCGGACTACTCGCCGGTCAAACATGATGTTTGCTGGAGGGACTTCTTCTATGAACTCTCGGTATTTTGACGCTCTTGGGTCTAGAGCTCGCGGTTCTGCTGCGAATCGGTAGTCACGAGAAACTGCCATGATTTTTTTATGAAGGTTTTGAATAGTTTAGATTGTTTGAGATTTTAGAGAGATTTTTTATGGGAGGGGTAAGGTGGGTGGCTTTAGATTGATATGGGTTTGGGAGGTTTTGGGTTGGATGTTTGAGGTTTATTATTGAATTTTTTAGTTTTTTTTTGGGAGGTTGATTGGATTCATCTTCCTCTATCCTAATTTCTGAAAATAAGTTAAATATGTGAATTATAAGCTATACTACTTCCTAAAACAAATCCCTAATTCAACTACAATTAACCCCAAAAAGGTAAATACCTAAAAAACCCATATAATTCACTAAAATCAACCCCTCAACTAAAAATCTCTAAAACACTAAACTCTTCCAACCAAACCAAAACCTCTCCAAAATTCCCAAAATACAAAACTGCAAACTAATCCATTTTCCAGCAGTTTAAAAAATTTCATGAGCGAAGACCGTCTAAACTTATCATCCTACTCAAGAAGAAAGCAGCCTCGTTTGAACACAAGTTTATTCGACCGTGATTTTTCATCAGACCGGGAGTCACTCTTCAGTCAAGGCTCGCCATTTCGCGGTTTCAAAGCGAAAATTTCTTCAACTCCAGATAACTTCCTGAAACTCGCTTCAGATGCAAGAAGAAGACAAGTAGCCTGCCCAGAATGCAGCAAAGTACGCGCAGAGCTGCTGGAAACACAAGAATCTTCTTTTATTCTGCAAGAAAAATTGATAGCCAATGAAAAACGTTTGAAACAGTACGATGGTCTCTTGGTCATTAAAGAAAACAGGTTAAAAGAACAGGAAACTGTTTTAAATGCTGAAAAAGAAACTCTTGCCAGGGAAAAGGCCGACCTCGATAACCGTATCAGGAAGAAAAAGGAAAAAATCTCTGAAAAGGCGAAATCAATTCAAGCCCAAAAGCTAAAAATTGATGAAAAACTCGCAGAACTCGATTCAAAGTTCTTTGAAATCAGTCGACTCGTCGAGCAGTTCGACGAAAAACGAGAAAGTTTAAAGCAAGTCGTTAGAGTCGAGTTAGCTGAAGAGTTCTCTGTAAAAGAAGCAGTTTTAAAGCGAAAAGAAGAAGAAATCCAGGTACTAAAAGAAAAGCTCGAAAAAGACTTCGAGTCTAAAGAAAAAGACCTCGAGTCCCTTGAAGAATCATTGAAAAGGTCTGAAAATCGCTTAAAAAGCAAAGAAAAAATCATATCCAGCCAACAAGAAGACCTCAGCCAGCTTCAATCAGAACTCAACCAAATCAGAGACCAATACGATTTAGAAATAACGAAAAGAGAAGAATCTTTAAAAGATCGAGAAAAGTTTCTCGACTCAGAAAAAGCGAGACTTCGACAACAACTCAACAAAGTCGACGAAGAACTAACAAAAATCACTGAAATGAAAGAAACTCTTGAAAATCAACAAAAATTTCTACAAGAAAAAGAAGAACATTTTAATGAAAAGTTTTCAGAACTTAAAGAAATCGAAGCCGAGTACCTTGAAAAGTTCAAAGAAATGCAGGACAGGGAAATTAAAAGTGACTCAGTTTTTCAAACTATGAATGAAGAAGAAGGAAAACTGAAGGAACGATGGGAAGCCCTTAGTTCTATTGAAAGTCTTGTACAACAACTTGAGTTTTACAAGGCAAAATGTGAAAAGAAGGGAAATTACAATGGAAGTGAATCTGATGCTCAAATAAAGGAGATTTCTTTTGTTATCAATCAGAAAATGAAGGAAATCGAAAACAAGGAAGCTTTGATTCTTGATCAGGAGATTAAAATTAAGGAGGATAAGGAAGAACTTAATCGGACTGCTGAACTTGTCAAGGAACTTAATCAGGAACTTATGGTTCAGAAACATGCTCAGGAAAGGGAACAGGAAAGAATTGAACTTTCTAAGGAAAAAATTAGGATTTTAGAAAAAAAACAGCAGGAACGAGAAGAACTTTTGAGAACTCAAACTGATGAATTGAAGCAAATGACGAAAAAACTTAAAGAGAAAGAAGAGTTGTTGATGCAGAAAGAAAGGTCTTTACAATAAATATAGTCTTTATTTATTTAAGGGTTTTAAGTGTTTATGATTTTTATTTAAGTAGTATTTAAAGGTTGATTATAGCTTTTTTATATTTGGATTTTCTTTAGTGATATAAATAATTCTCTTAATAGTGTTCACCTTTGATAAGCAAATTTTCATCAGTGGTCAATGTTCTAATTTTTATTAAGTAGCGAATCAATATAATTTACTGAAAATTAATCCTAATAATTTAAAACCTAAAAACTCGTTACCAAGCTAGTAAATATCTAACTCTAGCTTGAATTATCAACACCTAAACTTTAATTAAAAAACGGTCTTTGCAAGGGGTAGTTATCCATACATCTCTTCCCAATTTCCTGAAAAGGTGAATAGCTTCGAGAAGAGCTTTTCTTTAATCCAGTAATCGGGTCAAATCCCTGAAATCGATAATCAGGTAGCTTAATAGTATGTTTTTGAATGACTGGAGACTCATAACAACTCTTCTCCTGAATAACTCTTGAAGAAATAGAAGGAGAATTAAAAGAAATACTTTTTCCTACATCCTTCAAAGGAGTCTGACCTTGAGGAACTTCTAGATTTTTCTTTATAAATCGAATTTCCAGGTTTTTTTCATGAATCTGTCTGTTCAACCTTTCAAGTTCAGACTCAAGGACTGGTGAAGCTGGGAAGTTGTGGGTGTCTAAAGCACTTGAATATTGAAAAGCTCTCATCGGGCACATCTTTTTTCCTGTATTCATCGGTTATTTATAATGGAACCTTATATGGATAGTCAAGTTGTGATGCTTACTAGAGGAGATGGTAAATTCAAATGTTTGGGACTTGCTGGGTCATTTGAGAAAAATTTGAAGGACTTTCAATGTTTTTTCTGTAAGTTGATGAGGAAATGGTGATGAGCTTTTGTTCTAGAACTTGAAAAGTGCTTAGGATTGAGGTGTTAAATTTTGAAATAAGAGATGGGAACTTTCTCAAAGAAGAAAAAATTATTGAAAAGAGAAGAATTGACATTCGAAATCAATTTTATTAAAGAAATAATGTTTCAGCATTTGAAAGAAAATTGTTTTAAGATGAGGATATTTATTCAAAATTCTATTAAATTATTGATATGAATGTGGTAACGAAAGATAAAATGAATCTAGATTTAGTTATTTTGAAGACTGACCTGAATAATAAAAACTAAAAATTATTCATCATTGGTACAAAAGTTGAAATTTTACAAGTTTTAGGGACAAATAATACAAGTTGAGTTAATTGATTCTCAAATTAGGATCAAAAGATAAGAGTTAACTAAGAAACTTTAATCTTATGATTCAAGACAAGTTTCAAAAATCATCATGAACCAAACTAAGCCAAAAAAACAATAGCAATAATCAGGTTTTCTGATGTTTAAATCTGGAATAAAGTAAATCAAAGATTAAAGCTTAAAACAGGATATTTCGTAATGAAACTGAAAAAAGAATTACTCTATATAAATATGTAACTTGATATAATATCGATTTGAAGTAATACGAAATGACAAAAGATCTCAAATTCCATGCTGATAGAAGAACTTTGTAACTCAGATTTAGAGATTATGAATAGTTGACTGAGTTTATTAAAAGGTTCATTTTGTAGCTAGTGCTTCAGGCTGCAGTCTTAGAACTTTTCTCTGGTTAACTTAGATAAAGAATTACATTTTTTGTGATACTCAATTCTTTCTGAAGTCACTTATGCCCTGAAGTAAAAAATTAGAAGATTTTAAATAATTTCAAATGTTTCAGTTACACAAGAATGTTTCTTCTTATAAAGCTTGAAACAGTAGTCCTGAAACCTAGTATAACATAATCAAACAATACTAAAAAAATTGAAGCAAACAAGGCAAAGGAAAGTTCTATTATAGAAAATTTTGCAGAGCATTACAATCTACTTAAAATATTTACCCATCAAATCCAGAAACAAACTTCTGCTAAGCATCAATATTTCCAACAACACTAAAAAACCCAAAATCGAACCCAAAAATAAATCAAATCCCAGAAACCTTCAAAACTTTATCAAAAATCCTTCAAAAAACCCCCAAAAAACTCCAAAAAATTTTCTCCCAAAAACATCCCATTCATCTAAACTTCCTCAAAACCAAAAAAATCATTTTCAACTCTCCTCAATCCACAAGCCCAATTCCTAAAACTCAATCTAAAATCCAAAATACTTAAATCAATCCCTAAAGAAAACCCAAAAAACCCCTAAATAATAAGAACGAATGGCTTATAAATATGGCTCAGTCTCAATTGCCAGTCAGATTATTTGCAGTAGCGGACCTTCCCTCGCTAGGTCTAAACCCAAGTTCATTTCGTTTCGGTTTTTTGACGCTTGAATCAGAGAAGTACATTTGCATTCGAGAAGAAGCTGAAGGCTCTGCCCAGGTGGTGGTCGTCGAGCTTCAGAACAACAACAACATCATCAGAAGGCCGATGAAGGCGGAAGCCGCTATAATGAACCCGCAGCACAACATTATCGCGTTGAAGGCGAAAAATGAAAGCTCTGGAGGCCATTTCGTGCAGGTTTATAATCTGGACTCGAAGCAAAAGCTTAAAGTTTATGACTTTCCTGAACAGATAGTGTTTTGGAGGTGGCTTACTTTGACTAAACTCGCTATTGTCACCACTCGTACTGTTTTTCATTGGAACATGGAAGGAAATGATAACCCGGTTAGGGTTTTTGATAGGGCTGGACCTTTGGAAGGAGCTGCTCAGATTATTGCTTATACTACTGATAATTCTGAGACTTGGTGCTTGTTGACTGGAATTTCTACACCTGATGGAGGGAAGACTATCAATGGACATATGCAACTTTACTTTACTGGAGGACAGCAGCAGCAGATTTTGGAAGGACATGCTGGGTGCTTTGGAGAGGTTCCATTAAGAGACGGTCAATCAGCAGTGACCTGTTTCGCCTTCGTCGAGAAAAAAACAACAGAATCCTCTTCACGAATCCACATAATGGAGATAAACAAGCCCTCCTCAGGAGCTAAATTCAAAGCAACAGTAGACGTGGTATACCCAGTAGAAGCTCAAAACGATTTCCCAGTAGCAATGCACCTTCTATCCAAATACGGAGTGGTAGCAATGATAACAAAATTCGGTTACTTATACCTTTTCGAGACAGTCTCAGGGAACCTAATTTACAGAACTCGACTTTCCGAAGACCCTATCTTCGTAACAAGCAGAAATTCAAGAATGGACACAGTCCTGGGTGTAAACCGAAGAGGCCAAGTGATCGGCATCTCAATTGAAGAAAACAACCTCATCAGTTTCATCATGAACAACTGCCGACACATTCCAGACAGCATGACAGTCGGCTTTTCCCTTGCTCAGAGATTCAACCTGCCAGGGGCAAACGACCTTTTCGTCCAGTCCTTTAACCGCTTTCTTGCCAGTGGTGATATGAAAGGAGCAGCTAGAATTGCCTTTGGAGCCCCAGGGTCTTTACTAAGAAATCAAGAAACCATTCAAAGATTAAGAAGTCTTCCTCAAGTCCCAGGCCAGCAACACCCAATGTTAGCTTATTTCAGCACAATACTTGAAATGGGAAAGTTAAACAAATATGAAGCTGTTGAAATTGCAAGACCGCTTTTACAGCAGGGTAGAAAACAGATCTTGGAAGGGTGGATCGCACAGGATAAGATTGAGTGCAGTGAAGAACTTGGAGACATGGTCAGGGAATTCGACCCGCATCTTGCTTTGCAGGTCAATATGAAGATCAACAATCCTCAGAGGGTCTTGCTGGGCTTGATGGAAACTGGACAGTATGATAAGGTCAAGGCTTACTGCGCACAGACTGGAATGTCACCGGATTATATGACCATGATCAGGCAGTTGTCTGTTAGTAGTATTGACTCTGCTTTAGTTGTCGCGAAACAAGCGGGAAAAAGTGTTGATATTAATGCTGTTGCTGATGTTTTCTTGGCTCAACATAATCTTCAGGCTGCTACTGCTTATTTGTTGGAAGTGCTCAAAGAAAACTTGCCTGAACAGGGACATCTTCAGACGAAATTACTTGAACTTAATATTATTCAGGCTCCACAAGTGGCTGAGACTATCTTTCAGACGGATTTGTTTTCACATTATGATAAAATTAAAATCGCTCAGTTGTGTGAACAGGCTGAAATGTATCAGAGGGCTATTGAAAATTACTCGAATATTAATGATATTAGAAGAGTTCTTGTTAGAGGAAGAGGATTTAGCTCGGATTTTTTGGTTAGCTTCTTTGGACATATGACTCCTAATAATGCACTTCAGTGTTTGTATGATATGATGAAGGCTAATAGGGCAGCAAACCTGCAAGTGATAGTCCAAACGGCAATAAAATACAACAGCGAGTTAACAATCTCAGCCCTAGTCGAAATGTTCGAAAAATTCGGCAGTTACGACGGTCTCTTTTACTTCCTAGGTTCCGTATTAACCTCTTCAGAAGACCCCGACGTTCACTTCAAATACATCGAAGCAGCAGCAAAGTTAAACCAAAGTGCAGAAGTAGAAAGAGTAATAAAAGAAACTAAATTTTACGACCCAGTTCGAGTAAAAGACTTTTTAAAAGAAATCCGTCTTCCAGACCCTCGACCACTGATTTACCTTTGCGACATTCACGGCTTCACCGAAGAGCTGACTCGTTACTTATACAAAAACGGTCTTAACCGTTACATTGAAGTTTATCTTGTAAAGCTTAACTCAAAAGCGGCTCCAGGAGTCCTGGGGACTCTTCTTGAGTTAGACACTGACGAGACATACGTGAAGCAAATCCTGAATACTATCAGAAATGCTTGTCCTGCAGAGCCACTCATTGATGAAATGGAAAAACGCAATCGACTTAGAGTTATTCAGTCTTGGCTTGAAGACAGGGAACGTGAAGGAGTCATTGATGCACCTATTCATACGGCTTTAGCGAAGATTTATATTGATATCAATAGGGACCCTGAAGACTTTTTAATACGGAATGAACATTATGATGCGAAAATTGTTGGAAAGTACTGCGAAGAACGGAATCCTGAACTTGCTGTCAAGGCTTATACTAGAGCTTGGGGAGAATGTGATGAGGAACTCATTGCTTTGACCTCGAGAAATGGAATGTTTAGGGTTCAGGCTAGGTATCTTGTTGAAAGAAAAAGTCCGGAATTGTGGGCTAGGGTGTTGACTGATGAAAATGAAAGCAGAAGATCGGTTATTGATCAGGTCGTTGCTTTTGCACTTCCAGAAAGTCGAGAAGTAGAAGAAGTCTCAGTAACCGTAAAAGCCTTCTTAAAAGCCGAGCTTCAAAAAGAGCTAATCGAACTGCTAGAAAAAATCGTATTACACAAATCCGATTTCTCCAAAAACAAAAACCTTCAAAACATGTTAATAGTGACCGCAATAAAAGCCGACCCAGTAAGAGTGGTAGACTACGTGAACCGACTGGACAACTACGACGCTCCAGAAATCGCTCAATACGCTTTAACCCAGCACGGTCTAGCAGAAGAGGCTTTTTTGATCTACCGTAAAGCAGGTATGCACGAAGAGGCAGTAGACGTACTTCTAACCCACCTTCAAAACATTGACCGTGCCTGTGAATTCGCTGAAAGAGTCGGAAGTCCTGAAGTTTGGAGTCGTTTAGGTCGAGCCCTGCTCGACTACGACCGTGCAGAAGACGCCATTGAAGCCTTTTTCAAAGCAAAGGACCCTTCTTTTTACCGAGAAGTCATCAACGCTGCTGAAAAAGTCGGATGTTTCAATAAACTTATAAAATTCTTAACACTTGCAAGAGCTGCTCAACTTAACCAAAAAGATTCACTGATCGACACAGAGCTTATCTTTGCCTTAGCCAAATGTGACATGCTTGCTGAACTCGAAGAGTTCATCGCTTCTAACAACCAGGCAGATATTGGAAAAGTTGGAGATCGTTGTTTTGATGAAAAACTTTATGAAGCTGCTCGGATATTATTCGCAAGTATTAATAACTGGGCACGTCTCGCTAGTTGTTACTTGAAGTTGAAGAAGTTCATGGAAGCCATGGAAGCTGCGAAGCAGGCCAATGCCCCGCGTGTTTGGAAAGAAGTGACTTTTGCTTGTGTTGAGAATAAAGAGTTTAAACTTGCTGTGATTGCTGGGTTGAATATTATTACTCACCCTGACCACCTGGAGGATATTATTAGACATTATGAGCATTATGGGTACCCTGACGAACTTATTATTTTATTGGAAAATGGACTGCCTAGTGAAAGGGCTCATCAGGGTATCTTCACTGAACTTGGAAGCTTGTACGCGAAGTACAGGCCCAAGAGACTGATGGAACATTGCAAGAACTACTATCAAAAGATCAACATCCCTAAACTCAACAGGACTTGTGAAAGGTTCAGAAGGTGGAAAGAAGCGGTTTTTCTTTATATGAAGTATGATGAGTTCGACAACGCCTTAGTCACAATGATTGAACATTCTTATAAGGCCTGGAACCACACAATTTTCACTGATGTCATCCAAAAGGCCACGAATCAAGACTTTTTCTTCAGGGCGATATTGTTTTACATTGATGAACAACCCATGATGCTTAATGATCTTCTTAAAAGTATCTCTGCAAAAGTCGATCATGCAAAAGCTGTTCAAGTCTTAAGACGCTCTGGACAACTCGCTTTAGCCTTGCCTTGGCTTCAGACTGTTCAGATGTACAACGTGTCTCAAGTCAATGAAGCTGTAAATGAACTGCTCATCGAACTAGAAGACTACGACTCGCTTCGAGTAAGTGTCACAAGTTTTGATAGTTTCGACCAACTGGCTCTGGCGAGACTTCTGGAAAGACATCATTTGTTAGAGATGAGGAGAATTTCAGCTTATATTTATAGAGTCAATCAGAAATACGCTCAGTCTATTGAACTGTCGAAAGCTGATCAGTACTACCAGGACGCGATGGAAACAGCGAATCAAAGCAAGTCTTTTGAACTGGTT
Organism: Stentor roeselii; assembly: GCA_006503475.1. Classification (NCBI taxonomy): domain Eukaryota; phylum Ciliophora; class Heterotrichea; order Heterotrichida; family Stentoridae; genus Stentor; species Stentor roeselii. The sequence goes on from RSEH01000123.1 coordinate 28,780, forward strand.
GAGGAACTTTTAAGGTACTTTGTGCAGATTAAGGATAAGGAGGCTTTTTGTGCTTGTAGTTATATTTGTTACTCGTTTTTGACCCCAGATGTTGTCATGGAACTCAGCTGGAGGGCTGGGTACCTTGACTTTGCTATGCCTTTCTTTATACAGTCGACTAGGGATATGTATGCAAGGCTCACTGGGATTGAGAAAAAAGCCACTGCTAAGGAAAAGAAGGAAGAGGAAAAAGCTGAACAACAGATGAGGGCTCCGCTTGAAGCTATTGATGCTATTTCGATGGTTATGCCTGGACTTAATAATAATACACTTGCGCTTGGACCGAGCATGCCGGCTAATCCTATGATGACTGGAATGAACCCTATGATGACTGGAATGAACCCTATGATGACTGGAATGATGCCTGGAATGAATCCTATGATGACTGGAATGAACCCCATGATGACTGGAATGATGCCTGGAATGATGCCTGGAATGTTTCAAACTGGCTTCAAATAATTAGATTATTTCTAATATGGGAGTTTTGAGGTGGTAGACTATACATGAAAAATTATTAAAGAATCCTGATGTGGTACTCTTTATTATAATTAAGATCAAAGCATATCAATAGCTATTATAAACAGCTTCCATTATTGATAAAGCAATTGATTCATGAACTATTAACTATTCTATCTACTCCCTTCTTCTTCCTTCAGAGTTTTCTTCTTGATTAATAAACTCAATGGCAGCATTCAGTTTAAAATTCAAACTTCTTCTAAAGTCAAATTTTTTGAATGTTTTTGCCTTAGCGAACTGCAAACTTCCACTTTTCCAGTCCCTTCCTTTCAAATAAACCATTCCAATTTCATAAAGAGCATGAGGGACAATCCACTTTTCATGCATTATCGAAGACTGAATTTTGAAGACTTTTTCAAGAGCCCTGATACTTTCCTTAAGTCTTCCAAGGTACCTTAAAATGCTTCCTTTTAATAAAAGTAAAACACAGTATTCGTCCAAGTCTTGAGAATCGTTTTCGGATTCTTCATGATTTGGAGCTTTTGGCATGCAGTCGTCGTTTAGGAATGAAAGAACTTGTTCAAGCCACTCGTAGTTCATGTTTCCTAGAAAGTCTGTGACGTAAATGATTTCATAGGGAAAGAGCTGGAACCATCTGCGGCCTAAGAAACGTAAAGCTCTTCTACCGATCCACTTCTCTACTGAGCTTTTTTCAAGACCTTGGGAGCAAAGATCTTTGAACATTATCTCTGCCTGATCCAAACTACCTACCATACACGAGGTAACAGCCAAAAGTAGCTGAGTAAAAGGACTCGGTGGTAAATCATCCGATATAGTTAAAAGACAAGTAAGTGACTGTTCCCATTCCTGATACAAAAACAAGATCCATCCCTTTTCAAACAGCAATCGAGGTGACTGTCTTTCAAACCCTTGTTCATTAAGATAAGAAACCGCTCTTTTAATAAGTTTAAGTGCCCTGTCCAGTTTCCCTTGTCTAGTGCACATATACGATTCAAGCCAAGAGAAGAAAATACTTCTAGGATAATAATGATTTCCAAAGCGAATCAAAGCATTAGCCTCTTTAAACCTTTCCTCCTTGCCAGGTGCGAATTCCGGTATATAAACCAAGAGCCAAAACAACACAAACATCAAAGATGCAGGGACTCTAACTCCAGTCTTAGTGTTGATGCACTTGTAAAGCATTGCCAGTCCTTTTTCTTTATTCGCTTCAATCCCTGAGATCTTTGCCAGTCTTGCTAAACTTGCAGGGGCCATGGAAAGACTGAGACTAAAGACACCTTCTTGAAAATGCATCAAATTTTTTATGTCGCTTGAAAGAGAAACTGAAACTTGACTCTTTAAACTCGCTGGAAGAAGGTCTTCTAAGGAACTGAAGGCTCTTTGAAGGTCAAGGCATAGTCTGTGCTGCTTCCATGCGTTTCGAAAGTGGATTGAACCTGCTGGGTAGTCTTTTTGAAGGATGTGGCTTCCTGCTCGGAAGAGGAAAACCTCAGCTGAAACTGCAACGTTCATTAAGGAGATTTGGGAATCTTTTAATAGGGTCAGAAGGTCGTGAGGGTTCATTCCTTTACCTTTGCATTTTGTTAGTTGGCTGATGGTTGGGTCGAGAATTTTTAAGACATTTTCGGAGATTTTTTCTGCGAAGTTCAGTCGGTCTAAAGCGACTTCTCGTGATTCTTTTGTACCCATTAGTATCGCAGTTAAAAATCCACATTCAGCCCAATGCAAAGCACTTCTAGGTTCACCTTTCCGTGACTCAAACCAACTTTCACTTTCAAGTAACCCAGTAGTCCACATCATTTTAACAAGATCATTAGTATTCATTCCACTACTTTCAAAATCAGTACTTTTCGCAGAAGTAAGAGGTTTAAACGAGTCAGAGACTCCAGTTTTCAAAACAGGTTGAGGAGTTGACCCATTTGAATTGACAGGAGTGGTGACCTGCGAAGTTAAGTCATTAACAAATGCGAACCACATGGTATTTAAAATGCTTGCCGCTCTGCTTCCCTTCTCCCCAGCGACTGAAACCAGGTCTTTATTAAGTTCGCACCATTGGCACTGCTCCGGGTCATGCTTGGCGTCGCCCAGATAGCCTCCATGAACAATGCTTACCCTTTCAATGCCACGTCTCGCAATGTCCAGGCATAAACTTGCTGCCTGTTCTAAATAACGCTTTTTTCCTCCTCCACAAAGCGCGAAGTGACAAAGTCTTCCGGATTTGTTGGTGTAGTTTGATGAAAAACCAGACAGCAGATGCCATAGTTCCTCTGAGCTATTTAATCAATACCTGTTGATAACTTTAACTTGCTTGGGAAGTTGAAGGACTGCGGGTAGTGACCTTCGCTGTATTGGGATGATGATCGCAAGTCTACTATGAAACGACCTGGCTTTGGAATCATTGCGTCTGATGGAAGGATGTTCAAGGCTACTGAACTTATTAGAAGATTTGACTCTGGGTCGAGCTTTTTGCAGTTTAAAATGATTTTTTCGATTAGGGTCACGAAAGAGGTTGGCGTATGACTCTGTAATGACAAAGCTTCCTGACACAAGTCATCAAGTTCTTCCAATTCACTAATGTAAAAATGAAACAAATCCATATCACTAACCGACAAATTCTTCTTATTCAGCACTTTTTCCTTGATCTTGCTCATATAAACAAGTCCAAAGAAATAAGGCAGTGTCGGATTCTGTTCCTGAAGGCAAAACTCCCAAAAAGCAAGCAACAATGAAATATTAAGACAAGAGGCAAACAAGGTAATAAACCATTTTTCCCCATAAACCGCCGGAAGAATCATTTTTCCATCAAGAGCGCTACAAAGAAGAGGCTCATGATACATCAAAAGTTGATGAAAGACTTGAAACGTTGCCTCAAGTGATGAAGGCGAGGTAAATGCGAAGGGCATCATTTTCTTGACAAAAAGGTCAAAAGCTGAGTAAACTGTCTTGATTCCACTGAATCCCAACAAGAAAAAAGCTGCAAGAACTTCGTGCATTCCTGAAACGTATGAGATTTTCTTGTTTTTGCAGTAGTAAGTCAGTAGAAGCTCTAGGTACACACGCAGCTCGTTTTCTTCGAACATTGGGAGTTGGGACTGAATGTCTTGGCAGTCTGCGTGGATAGCGAGTTGGTCTTCATGATCCAGTGGGTACTCAGGGGTCAGGTTAGAAAGTTTACTCATCGCATGCTTGTCGATTTTGAGTAAGTTAGTCCAGCGAGTGGCTCTGTCCTCTTTAATCATTTTAATGGATTATTAAATTAGAAACAGAAAAACTTCATCCGACAACAGCCGATCATCTCGTTTGACCCTTCATAAATGATCGGTTCTTCTTCTACAGTTTTATTCTTAGGTATTTCTCCGTATAAAGAATCTGAACTGAAATTGGGAAAATTTGAGTTCATTGCCCTTAATACTGAAGACTTTGAATTCAAAATTCCACCTGATGCTGTCCCTCGATGAACAGTTGAATGAAAAACAACTCGGTCGTCATCTTTACTTCCTGGGTACGGTTTCGATGTCAAACTAAGTTCTGAGCACTCATCTGGATCCTGCTCATCTAAATTCTGTTTCGTTTTATTCAATATTTCTTCAATAGAAACACTTTCAGAAGTAAGTTCCGAAAGTGTCTTCGTTTGATTTTTAATCATTTTTTCCAATTCAGGTATCCTTTTCTTCGAAGTGACAATAATTTCACTTTTCACATTAAATTCCACCAAATTAACCAGCCAATCAAGTAAATAACAAGCTCCAGCATTAATTTTAACCAGTTTATTCCTCAAAGAAGCCTGATTTTTCCACAGTGGAAGCACTTCATTAATAATTGGTTCAGGCAATTGTTCAGACTGAGCAGAAATGAGAAGATTTTGAAAAGCTGGAAAGTTTTTACTGATATTTCTAAAACTTTTCCAAGACCTGTCTTTGATGTCAATAATCAGAAGGACTTTATCACAAAGATCGAGAATTGCGGAAACTGGAGCTTTTATTGAACGGATCTCGCAAAGGGAGTCTTTGGTTAACATGGACAGAGAATTTTCAAGTCTTTCTCGGATTTTCAACGACTCTTCGGTGTAGAGAGAAAGTTGGTGGTTCGTTAGAGATAACTGGCTTTTTAGTCTTTCGTAACGCCGGGATTCTGACTTGATTGAAGATCGAACTTTATGCACTTGCTTTTCTAACTGAGTGGAAAGTACTGATGAGATTTGGTTTGAGACTTCTGACATTTATTGACTACCGGGAATTAGGGTTCAAAAAGAGAGGTTTAAAGGGGTTGGATTAGTAGTTTTTATGGTTTTATGGAAGGGTTGTTGATAATTCCACCCTAATACATTACCAACAATCTATTTAAATCATTTTCGATACTCTCTTAAAATCCCGAAACTACCAACCCTAATTCAAATCTCAATAAAAAATCTTAAAAAATTAAACCTCTCTCAATTTTCACAAGTTTTTTGAATATCATTCCTAGGACTAATTCTCGAAATATTTCCCTGTGATCCTTTAAGAGAAGATAACATGCTAGTTCCCTGCAACTCTGGAAACATGCTAGAAAAAGTAAATCTATTTCCAGTCCTTTCCTGAATAACTTCAGCTCTTTTGGCCGGGTTGACTTCGCATTCTTGAATAAGTTTAGATCTATCAGGTTTGACTCCAAACCTGTCAAGTTTTTTTTCCAAGTACGAGACAGACTCAGGTTCATTAAGAACAATGAGAGTCTCTTGATAGTTATAAAGCGGGTCAATGCCAATTTCATCAACCAGGTACTTCAAACACTTAAAAGTGCTTCCCTGGTGCTTTTGACTGCCGATTGCCAAGACATTCACCGCATTTTCCCCAAATCGATTGATGACGAAGAAGTCAGCTTTGACCTGTATATGCAAAAACTTGATCATGCACAAGTCGTTATTTTTACAAGCGATTAAAGCACAGTTAAAGCCAGTTTCAGGGTCAATAAAGTGAAGGTTAATCTCTTCTGAAACTGACTTAGGAAGACCTTCTGCATGATAGTTTAAAAAATAGTTTAATATCGAGATGTGTCCATTTTCACATGCAAGTTGAACTGCTGAAAATGATGACTTTATTGTGGATTTTATTGAAACTATTGAGCCTTTCACGTAAGTTCCGGAATGTTGTGACTCTGGAGATGATAAGTACAACTCTTGCCGCTCGTGATTGATAAAAAGAGGAAGGTAGACTGGGAGAAGTGACATGTAGTTGTTTAGGCAGATTATCACGAGACCTGATGTTTGATATTTCGAGAAGTTTTTCTCCATTGATGAAAAATTTCCTTGGAGTTGGGTCAAAATCAGTTGAAATGCCTCGGTTTGACCTAATATCAAACTGTAACCAAGAGGAGAGACTTTTAGAGTAGTGTCTACCTTTATTTCTACTGAGTTTATGTCTAAATTAGCGTTGCCGTGCTTTAGGATGTTGGAGTATTGGAGTAGGAAGGAGTGGTTGCCTGATTGGATGCATTTTTTTAGCTTGATGTCGAGTTGGTCGAGGTTTAGCGAGGACTTTGATTCACAGCAACCCATTTAATTATAGTTCAATTAGTCAACAGGGATAATAGTATTTAATCAAGCCAGCATCATAAAAATGATTGATAAAGCCAAATGGCTAAGAAAGTGCATAGCAATATTATCAGGTCTTTTACTACTTATTTACGGAATCATGAGTTTTTTATCCTTAAACTTCTCAAGACCGATCGACATAATTCTTCCTCTTTACTACCTGTAAACCCTACTCAGAGTTTTTTCTCTATTTATTCTCGATGTCGAGTTAAATTTCAAGAAATTCAGCAAATGGTTTAAACTAATTCAAAGCCTCAGAGGCCGAGGAATTTTTTATTTCTTGTAATCAAAACTCAGCATCGGAACACTATGCATCCGAGGTCATTCAATCCTAGGAATAGTCCTTTCAGTTCTCCTTCTCTTACAAGGCCTTTACTACTTCTACCTGTCATTCAGACCTTCCAAACGCGAGACTCCAAACAAATCAGAAGAAGTAAAAAGCGAAGTAAATAAATAACTTCTTCACTGATTGTTTTATTCCCTGTTAAAGATTTATTAATAATGGGCTGCTGTGTTTCCAATGCAAATAAAAATTATCACAGACTTCAAATCAGGAACTTGAAACTAGATGAAAATGCAAAAATCTTGATTATTGAGAATTTCAAGATTGTTGACTACACCCTGAGCCTTGAAAACTTGAATGATTTAAAATTATTGAAAAATGCTTCTACCTTCAATTGTTACTTTCCTAATTTTTTTCCTGTCGAAATTCGTTGCATGAAAATCAAAAAAGAAAGAAGGTCTGATCATTCTCATTTATTTATTGTTTTTAATCAATATAATGAAGAAGGAACTGTTGAAATAGGCTTTACGACTGATTACTCACCTTATGGATTTGCAATTACTATTGCTGGATTTGAGATTATTAATGAAATTTATGGAATGTCTGGATATAGACTTGAATTTTTGTACCTTCCTAAAGTGGGGAACCAGAAAAATCTGACGATAGGTGAAGTTATTGAATGGGCTTATCTGCATAAAGATGAGCAGTATAGATCTCCCAAATCCTCTCCAGAGCTTAATATGGGCTATCGAATCTTTCAATACGCCAAGCAAAAGCTTTCCGAAGACCAAATCTAGAAATATTAACCTCCACTAAAATATTCCCCCATTCAAATAAACTAATGGAACTAGACTTACCAGGTCGACTCTTAATAGAAAGAGTAGTTCTCAAAAACTTCAAAAGTTACGCAGGCGAAAAAACAATAGGTCCATTCCACAAAAACCTGACATCAGTAGTCGGCCCAAACGGTTCAGGCAAGTCAAATTTACTAGAGTCTTTATTATTCGCATTTGGAAAGCGCGCCAGAAAAATGCGTCTAAAAAAGCTTTCAGAACTAATTCATCGTTCAAGCGCTCATCCAAACCTCTCAGAAGCATGCGTCGAAGTCCACTTCGTGAATATCATCGACCACGGAAGCTCTTACGAAGAAGTCCCCGGGTCAAAGTTAATCCTTTCAAGAATAGTAAAAAAAAACAGCACCTCCGAATATCGACTTGACGGCAGGTCCTCATCTTTCGAGGAAGTCACAAGAACCTTGAAAAATCGAGGGATTGACTTGGAACACAATCGTTTTTTAATCCTTCAGGGCGAAGTCGAGCAAATCGCAATGATGAAGCCAAAGTCGACTCCTGGGGAGGAGTCCAAGTCTGGACTTTTGGAGTATTTGGAGGAAATCATTGGGACTGATAAATATGTGGCTGATATTGAAAAAGCGGAAAAAGAACTTGAAACTATTGGCGATGAAGTCGCTTCGAAAAAACTTAGATTTGAAGAGTCTAAAAAAATCATGGAAAATTTGGACTCTCCTATGAAAGAAGCTGTCGCTTTTATTGAACTTGATAAAGAATGCTATTCTTTTAAATGTCTTAAGTCCCAGATAGAACTATTTAAAACTGCTTTGAAAGGAAAAGAAGTTAGAGGGGATATTAAAATCCAGGATGATAAAATCAAGGAACTTCAGGTTAAATTTGAACAGAAGGTCAAGGATAATGAAGATTCTATCAAGGAGTACGAGCGAAAAGTGAAGGAAATCCAGAAAATTGAAGAAAATCGCGAAAAAATCACTGAAGAAATCAACAAAATCATTCAAAGTGACTCCCTTGCCCATGCAGAAGTGATAAAATGCAAAAACTCCATTAAAGACCACGAAGAAGAAATCAAGAAAAACACCAGCAGATGCAAGGAAATCGAAAAAGAACTCAAAGACCTTAACAACAAACTCCCTTCACTTCAAAGCGACCTAGAAACCGCAAAAGAAGAAAAAGAAACAAAAGAAAAAACCTTTCGCGAACTGGAAAAAACAGTTTCTCAAGTCACTTCAGCCCTAAGCAAGAAAAAATCCTCAGCAGAAGAAGAACTAAAGCCTTTAAAAAGAGGCCTCACCCAGTCCCGAGCAGAAAAAGAATCAAAAAATCAAGACCTCAACGATTTAACACGCAGCGTCGAAGGTGCAGAGACTGAAAAAATCAACCTTTCAGAAAAACTCGAAAACTTCAAAGTAAAAAAACTTGAACTTGAAAAAGAACTGGAAACTCTTCAAAAAACTCTTCAAGATTCAGAAAAAGAGATAAAAACCTTTCAAGACCATCAAGAATTAACGGAAAAAGAAATTTCTTCTTTGAAAATGAAAAGTTCTGAAGTCCTTGCAAAGATCTTGCAAATCGAGCAGGAAAACAAGAATATCTACCAAAGCAGAGGCCAGTTAAGTGAAATCCTCAAGGCAAAACTCTCAAAAGAACTCAGTGGAATACATGGAAGGCTTGGTGACTTAGCATCGATCAGCCCTGCATATGACGTTGCCTGTTCCACAGCGATTGGCATGTTGGACTACATCGTTGTTGACACTGTCAGCGATTCCAACAAATTGATGGACTTCTGCAGAAGAAAAAATCTGGGAAAAGTCAGCATTTTATGCATTGAAAAAATTAACGTTGACGAAGAAAAAATGAGAAATTTCAACCCGGGGAATATTAAAGGTGTTCGACTTTTCGACCAACTTTCAATCACTGATGAAAAACTTAGAAAAGTTTTCTACTTCGCCTTTAAGGACTTGATTTGCACTGAAAATATTGAAAATGCCAGGGAAATCGCTTTTGGACCACATCCGTTCAATACTGTTACTAAAGGGGGAGATATGGTCAGTCCTAGTGGAGAAATGAGAGGAGTCGCCGTGCCTAGTCACGGCAGGATTAAAACCACCTCTGGACATGCAAATGCTGGAATTCAAGGCAACTTAGATGAACTCAAACATGAAAAAAATCAAATCGCTAAACAACTTGAAGATCTTCAAATAGAAAAGTCAAAAATTGAAAAAGAACTCGCAAATTGCAGAAATTTAGAAAAAGAAAGAAAAAAAATTGCTTTAAAAGCTCAAAATGAACTGAAAGTCATTCAAAATGATTCAATTGCTGCTGAAAATCGATTAAATTTCTTGAACTCTCGCTCGATTGAGAGAACTTTACAGGAAATTGAAAATTGTAAGAAAATTATTTTTCAGTTAGATGAAAATCTAGAAAAATTAACGAAACTTATTCAGCAGAAAAATGTGGAAATTGAAGAAATTGTTAAAGAAATCGAACTTGCTGCGGGTGAAGACTTTAGAAGGGTCAAAGCGGAATTTTTAGCTGCTGAGCAGTTTGAAGAGAAAATCGATAAAGAACTCTCAGTTTGCATTTCAAAAGTTCAGCAGAGAAATAAAGATCTTGAAAAATACTCAAATTCTAAGAAAAAATCTGAAGAACTATTGGAAGAAACTAAGAAAATACTTGAAAATGCGAAGGCGAAAAGAGAGGAAAATAAGGAAAATTCGAGAAAATTAGCATCTGTTTATCAAGAGTTCACGGAAAAATTAGAGGAAAACAAGGAGGTTATGAAGGAAATTGAAAAACAGAAAATTAAAATTTCGAAAGAGTTTGATCAGTTGAAATCTGAGAAGATTGAGATTAAGGAAAAAAAAAATCAACTTGAAGCACTTTTAAAGCATATTGAAAATGAAGTTGAAAGATGGGATATTCAAGTTCAGCATATTCAAAATGATTTTGAGAAAATTGAAAGTGAATATGCTGAATTGTTGAATGATATGGAAAATGAAACATCGCAAGTGCAGACTTCTGAGAACGGTTCGAGGAAAAATAAGTTTAATGATGAAAGAATTAATTTAAGGAGACCTGTTTTCTGGGTACCAACTGAAAACGAGCTCTTCGAGTTACTTCCAAGTCTTCCAGTGATAAAAAACATCCAAGAAACTCTAGAACAAGAGCTCGAATCCTTAACCCCAAACCTAAAAGTGATCGAAGACTACAAACTAAAAAAATCCGACAAGCAAGAAAAAGAAACCCAGTTAAACCAAGTGAAACAACGAGAAACAACCCTAAGAAACGACTACATCGAGATAAAATCCCGAAGATTCAACGAGTTCACCCGTGGTTTCCGTGAAATTTCCGATAAACTTCAAGAAATGTACACTTTACTAACGCGAGGCGGTAACGCCGAGCTCGAATTCGCAGATTCAACAGATCCTTTCAGCGAAGGAATAATATTCACAGTGCGTCCTCCTTCAAAATCATGGAAAAAAATGGCAAATTTATCAGGAGGAGAGAAAACATTGAGTTCTCTTGCACTTGTTTTCGCCCTTCACCACTACAAGCCCAACGCTTTGTACGTGATGGACGAAGTCGATGCAGCTTTGGACTTCCAAAACGTGAGCGTCATCGCGAACTACATCAAAGGCGAGACTAAAAACGCCCAGTTCATTGTTGTTAGTTTGAGGTATCAGATGTTTGAAGTCGCTGATCAACTAGTCGGCATTTATAAGGTTAAAGATGTGAGTCAAAGTCTTTGTATTTCGCCTTATTCTCTTAGTCAGGAAGATACCAGCAATGTTATCATTAAACAGACTTTAGACAATATTTCTTTAAAAAATAATTAAATTATTGGTAAACTTGGAAGAGCTCATAGGAGGGTAGTTGGAAGAAATGCTCTGCTAGTGTCCACCATACGTTTAGGCTGAAAAATACGGCTGAGATGTTTAAGGAATAGGATTTGTATTCGAATTGGTTTGTTATCATGCATAGCTTGAAGGCTACTGGGAATGATGTCAGTAAAAGGATGTGAAGCATTGCGTAGTTACTCACTGTTAGGATAAAACGGAAGAATATCAGGAAAAAAGTTGGGATGAAGTAGGTGTAGGATAAAATTTCTAGAAATCTCACCCTATCTCCACATACTTGCTCATCTTTCCCAGAAGCCTCCTTTTTGATTCTGGCGCCTGCAGGAAAGTTAAAATTTCTATAGTCAGTCAGAGTTTCAAAGTAGTAAATAAAAACAAAAAACTCTAAAAACAACGCCAGTCCCAAAGAAACCAACGGTACAAAAAAGTTACGAAAAATCATAAAAACCGAAGAATTGAAGCCAAAATCATAGCTCACCCACAAGACAATCAATTGCAGCGCCGCTTCCACAGCCTTCCTCAAAATCATGCGACTATCAATCCAACTGTTTTTATATTGAATTGAAAGAAGACTGATCAAGTTGATCAAAAAGTAAATTTTCAATTTAAAGTCAAGTTCAAACAACAAGAATGCCGCATAGTTGTACTGGATCAGGTTAAACCACTGAAAATTGAAGGTCAAATCGGGAGAATGATATAAAAAGGGAATCATCTGAAGCCAGCAAATGAAGTTCAAGCATATCGCGTGAGTTTCTGAGTAAAGAAACTTGTGGATTATTGAATAGATCAGATCTGATGACCATGCTTCTGGAGCTGAGGAAATTGTTGTGGGCAAGTCGATTAGGACTTGGGTGAAAGTGTAAATGATTAATGGAATTGATGTGCTGTATTTCTTTAGACAAGAAGGAACTGTATAAAGAAATACTAAGCTTGCTAAGGAAACCCAAATGATTTCGTACATTTATTATTGTGAGTTGAATCAAAAGTATTATTGAAATCAAGTAGTATTGCATTTTAAAACCATCATATTTGCGCTAATAATGTTGGAAGGATGAAAAGATATAAATAAATACTTAAGTAAATCAAAATTAATCTAGTATCAAAAGTAGGAACAGCTATTTACTTAGTAAACTTCAAAAAATATAAATTTAGTTGATATATTATAAGGCCAAAATGATTGTATGATTTCTTTCATAAGCCTGAACCTATGAAATATTTAATGAATAAGTCTTACTTTTTAACAGCTACTAGGAAGTTTGAAAATATCAATTTTCATATATATCTTAACAAATTTTTATATTGATGAAATTTTCAATGATCAACAAAAGAAACTGAGAAATCATCAAAGGCTCAGTGACCGAAAATCTTCAGTTTCATGAAAGCATCTTAGAATGGGATGAATGAATGTTTTGATTTACATTATTAAAACGAAGGGATTTTTAGATATAACTTTATTAAATTCTGGCCTTTGAGATTTTTTAATCTACAAACCCTTAGCATTTTATGAAAGTTTATAGTTATAAATAGAATATATTACTCTAATAAGGAAAGCTTTTGGAATAGATCAAGGTGGTCAATAGCATGGCTCGATTTAGTCTCTTGCAAAAAACTCGAGCCCGGGTTTTTCGGCATTCTAGCAGGATAATACTTTTCCAAACCAACCTCAATATTAACAGGGGTACTTTGACAAGAAATCTCATCCTCATTAACAATTTCCGGAAGACTCAAAGAAACATCTAAAGTTTCCATGACCCGGTCATGATTTCCTTTCTCATCATAAACATCTCTAAATATCTGATTCGAATAAATCTTCGGCGCTTTGATTTTAACATTTCCTTTTAACCCAGTCAGTTTGACTGCAAAATTTTTTTTTTTCTTGTTGTTAAAGTTTTTTTTCCCTTTTTTCTCAACTTTCAGCTTTTTACTGATGTTTTGTTTTGAATTCAAGGATTTCTTGAAAAATTTCGGACTGAGCTGTCTAGTGGAAATCTTTCCAACAGATGGGATTTTAACAATACTATTTCGATGTGAATTGATGATTCCTGAATTACATCGGCGATGAGCGAGTTTTGAGATGAGTTTCATGACAGGACCTTCCACAAGATTTTCCTGAGGCGAGATCCAAAATGAAGGGACAGGTTTTTTTCCCTTTTTCATTTATTAGAGGGTGTTAAGATGATAACTAACTAATAAGAAGTTTTTTTGAGTCTATCGATTTCTTCCTTTAGGTACTTGTTTTCTGATAAAAGATTGGAATTCGCGACTGAATAATCAGAAAGAAGGGATTTTATCTCGTTCTACTGATTAAACCTTACAATTTGGATCATGAACTGTCGGATCATTTCTACATGAAGGTTTTGAACGTCTTCTTTTAGGTCAAAAATCACCTCGTCTTGGATGTTGAGACGACTTTCAAACATTTCCATCAGTTCTCTATTTGACCTTAGGTCCAGGTTTTCCTCGGGCTGGTATTTACGGTCGTTGTAAGGCTCTTGGTTTCTTGATTGGTCGTCATTTTGGGGATAAGTGTCTTCGAATTCTTCTTTTCGCTCTTTTCTTTCGATTTTTTCTGGGATTTTTTCTTGTTTTTCAAGTTTTACCTCGTCTAACTTTTCGTAGGTCTTTTCTCGAGAAGCAGGTCGAAGTGATGGGATGGGTTTTTCAGTTCTTACATCGAGAGTAGAGAGGTTTACTTTTTCTTCTCTGTTTAATATTGGGCTTCTGTCTTGTGCGCTTGTCCTGACGATATTTGAAAGGTCTGGTTTGACATCGATTTTACTTTCTTCGTTGGCTCTTTCTCTTCGCTTCTGTTCAACTCGCATTTTGGCCTCTTGTTTGATTTCTTCAACAGTTCTAAATCTACTAGCGCCAACGCTGACCTCTTCAGCCGGTCTAAATCTACTAAAACCAACTACGACATCTTCAGGTATAAAAAAAGTATTCTTAGTATTTTCCTTTAAATCCTTATTTTCCCTGGCATCCCTTGTATTATCCCTTGTATCTTTCGAGGTATCTCTCTGAATGCGAGACTTAATATCCCTACTTTTCGAGAAATCAAGCCAATTAATCGCATTCCCTTCATGTCCCTTGAGTACATTTTTCGGCGTTCCAGGACTTCTCAAGTCATAAATAAGAATAGTTCCATAAAGTGTCCCTCCAGCTAAAGTATGTCCATCATTAGCATAAGAAATGCAAGTTAAAGGCGATTCAACATCAATGGTCTTTACAATTTTTTTTTCATGTGTATCATAAAAGTTAATCCTCTGGTCAAGTCCGCTGGTGCACATCAACATATGATTAATCGCTGAAAACGCAAGTCCAGTGACAGGAGAATTATGAAAGCTAGGAAATGAGCAAGCAACACTTCTCAAGTTAATATCCCAGATATAAACCGAGCCATTTTCCGACCCAGCTCCCAAGAAGTTCTTTTTAAACGGTGAAAATTGCACTACTTTTATACCTGCTGAGCCTTTGAGCTTCAAATTGCCGACTGAGACTTTTGTGAGTAATGAATGGACCATTATTTCGCCTGATATCGATGAACTCACTATCTGCTGGTCGGTGTAGTTCCAAGTCACGCAACTTACTGAGTCTGTATGGTGCTTGAATGAAGCTGTTACTTCTTTTTTTCGCAAGTCCCATACGCGCACCGCGCCATCCAATGAACCGCATCCGATCATGTCGCTCTTCGATGTGAAGGCTATTGAGTTCAGAGGACTCGCTGGAAATGATGTCGGCTCGAGTACTGCTAGCTGGTCTGAGGTTTCAGTGTGTGATAACACTATGTTACCATCGTCTCCTGATGACGCCAGAACACGACTGTTGTGGTTGTATGTCACACAATTCACTTTTCCTGTGTGGGGAGTCATTCGAGATGTCGATTTCGGGTTTGATATGTCGTGAGTCAGAACAATCTACATAAGAACTACGTTTGAACAAGATGCAAGGTAAGTAGCCATTAGTATCTATTAAACCTAAAAAAAATCCCGTTTAAAACCCTTCACTAAAAACTAGCCCATCTCCAATCTCCACAAATAAAATGAACCGAAGTGAATGTCTAGAAGAAAACAAACAAAATGTTCGAAAAAGCGTTAACAAATTCTTAGAAACCGAGATTTTATACGAGATGCTTCCAGGGTCAGGTCAGGTGTTAGTCCTAGAAAAGGGTTTATGTCTAATCGACGTAATCGAGCTCTGTCTAAGTCATCGTCAAGAAGCAGCAGTAGTTTGGGACCCAAGCATCATGGACTTCATCGGAGTAGTGACAGACAGAGACATGTTAAACATAATAATCTCCCAATACAACCAAGACGACATGGAACTAGAAGAGTCACAAATTGTAACCCGTCTAAAAAACAAGACCTTAGAAACCTGGCGCTTAGAAAACGCTCAAAACAACCTTCACTTCGTAACACCTGAAGACAATCTCTACACAGCGACCAAGAAACTCAAAGAAAACCGACTTCACCGAATCCCCATCATCGACCAAAAGGAAAGCATGGTCCTGGGCATCATCAGCATTGAAGCCATTCTCAGGTTCTTCGTCGAGAACTACGTAGCAGACTCTTCTTTATTCGACGTGAGCATGGACGAGTTTTCAATAGGGACCAGTTCTGGAATCATCACTGCCAGGTCTGACTGCAGCTTGATCCACGCCTTGGAAGTCATGGCCCAGCACAAACTTTCCTCATTGCCGTTACTTGACGATTCAGGAAAAGTAGTAGGCGTCGTGTTTTTGTCAGACATTCCTCAGATCATCCGCTCAGGACTCTACCTCAATCCTCAAAGTGAAGTCTTGGAAGTCGTCGAACGCGTAAATGAAAATTCAGACTGCGGAGTGTCCAGGTTCGGAGTACTTACACCTGACGACACCTTGAAAACCATGATTCAAAAACTTGCTGCTTCTCCTGAAAGGAAAATTTTTAGACTTGTTGATGGAAAACTTGACTTGATCATCACTGAGTCGGATTTGTTTGGTTATTTAATGCTTAATGCTTAAAGGTTGCTTAGATGATAGGAAGGATGGTAAAAGATGCAACTTTTTAGACGTTATTGATATTTCTTGAGTTGGAGTTTTTGAACGCAGAGGACTTTGAGAATGGTTTTTGGGGAAAAGAGAAGGATTCTTTTGTTTTGGAGAGTTTTTTGATTTTAAGGATTGTTTTGAAGTTAATGTTGCTGATGGCTTTGGATGTGGATAATCTTTTTGGACTGGACAGAAACTTATGCAAGGTAACTCGAAGTTTTTTATTGATCTGCTTGAGAGACTTGGACTTAGAGATGGCAGTTTTATGTATGATGCGAATTTTGGAGTTGGGATTCGCACGGCTTCTTCTCTTTCTTTTGCTCGTTTTGTTCGGATCTGGATTATTTCACGGATGTTTTTTGATAGTTTAAGGGAAAGTTTAGAATCCATTCGGATTATTAATAAGGTGCACTGAGTCCATGGATTATTTTGGTGTAGATGTAATATCTTGTTCAATAAACTATGGAAAATAATCATATTGACGCTGCCTCGGTTTTAAGGATTCCTCCTGGGTTACGTTCTCATTTACACCTTGTCACTTTGATGAATCTTACAAAAGATGTCCAGTTTTTTAATAAGATATCAGCGGAACAGAGTTCGCAGGACGTTCATTATGAGTGCTGCAAAGTGATGACCATGGAAGAGTATAGCGAAAAAGACGTAATATTTCAATTTGGAGAAAGTGGTGAAAAATTTTACATTATCTTATCAGGTTCAGTATCTGTTCAAATCCCATCAAGACAAAAAGTTGTAGTCTCAAAACAAGCAATATCTCATTTGGAGCAGTTTTTCTCATCAGACAGTTCAGTCTCCAGCAGTTACGACGATTCCGACAAGCTAATACCTAGCAGAAGAAACGCATTAGTCTCAGTTAATGTAGCAGAAGTAATAAACTCTTTGAAAAAAACGTCAGCTTATGACGATTTCCCCGAAAACAAGAAAAATTCGCTCACAATTGAAGAAAAAACCATTCTATGCCTATTAAAACAAAAAGAAAAACAAGAACAAAAAATTTTACTAGATTTTTTTAAACACTTCGACAAAGAAAGCATTGAACTTGATTTTCAAGACTTCACTGAAATCGGAGTCCTTACAACAGGAGGCTCATTCGGAGAACTTGCTTTGTTATCCGAAAAGCCGAGGTCAGCGACGATCTTCGTGAGAGAAAAGTCATCATTTTTAGTACTCAACAAAAAAGACTTTTCAAAGATCCTCGGAGAAATCGCTGAAAGACATTTAAACCTAATGGTTCGATTTCTGCAACAAGTGAGTTTTTTCAAGTCAAAAAGCAGGTCTTTTCTGATAAAACTCGCTTATTTTTTCACCAGCAGGAAATTCAAAAAGGGTCAGTTTGTTTTTCGAGAAGGTGACCCAAACGACGGTGTTTTTTTCATCAAAGAAGGTGAAATTATGATAGAAAAAAAAACTTGGGTAAAAAATGAGAACCTTTCAGTCTTTTCTTCATCTCCACAGGACTTTTTGATGAAAGTTCCGAGAAGACTGAAAAATTTCACAAACACGAAAATAGTTATTAAGGGAAAATTTGAATGTTTCGGAGGTTTTGATACTGTGGAACATTTAGAAACTAAGAGTTACTCAGCTTTATGTTCTTCTGCTACTTGTGAAGTGCTTTTCATTGCAAATACACACTTTTTGACTCGGGTGTCGAATGTGGATGTTATAAGGGACTTTATTGTTGAGGATCATGAAAGAATACTTGCAAGATTTGCAGAACTTCAAGAAAGGACCAGGTCAATTTCGGATACTGACCATCGAAGTGTTACTCCAGTGCTTTTTAAGGCTGAAACTAAAGAAAGCTTAGGGAAAAAATCAGTCAACGATTTTTTTTCATGTCGAAAGCCTTTACCTCAGTTTGAAAGACTATCAAAAAATAATTTTCTGAGAAAATTGACGAAAAGTGAGGTGGATGAAGCAGTCAATGGGCGAAAAGGAATTATGAGGAAATACGGCTCTAAGAGGAATAAAGCGCCTTCTCTGATTCCTGTGATTTCTAAGCAAAAAGTATTTTCAATTCATGTGATGCAGACTTATACAGGTTCGCGTTGCGTATCTCCCTACTTCTAATTTATGTATTTAATTCATTGCAAGTCTTCTACTTTAGACTCGTAAATGGAATACCACACAGTCCACTTAGAAGACACACTTTCCTCAATAGCTGAAAAATACAGCACGTCCGAAAACCTGATCCGTTCATTAAACAACCTTCAGATCCTTCCTCCTGCAGGCAGCCGAATCGTAGTTCGCGCTCCTGAACTGACACTCACAACAGAAGTCTACTATTTCACACGACTGGGCAAAGTAAAAGGCCAACTGACCATAACCGAGCATGTGATCGTCTTCGACCCCTTCACCCAAGGCAGTTACTGCGAAATACTAACAGAAACAGGAAAAAAGTCAGAAGACGCTGGAGCATTTCAAGCTTTTATCGACTTAAGTGATGTGATTCACTGCAATTTAATCGAACTTCAAGGCACTCGAGGTTCAAGAAACACGGATCAGGTCTTTGTGATTGAATTCATGCTTTCTAGAACAGGAAGAGAAAAACGAGGTATTCGCTCTGATGTGCCGAAGGTAAACATTTATTTTAAACTTGCCTCTGTGTTGAATTCTGGTGAAAGCCTTCAATATCTGCAGTTGAAAACTAAGGCGGACCAGGTCTTGGCTCTTGTTCTTAGTTCTTTAGTTTCAATTGACCGTGAAAGGGTTGACTCTGGAACTTTTGTGCCTTTTTATGAAGTCAACAAAGGGTACCTCGGACGTTTGAACTCAGGACTTACTGACGAGGATGATGATGAGGAGTTCAAGGAATGTGTGGCGGAAATGATGGCTGGTCATGAACAACAACAGGACTCGTTTATCCTTCCAGCAATGCTGCACCCGAGCCAACTGATGACAGACAAGATGATAGCTCAAGTGCATTTAAGCCTTCCGAATGTTTTCCAACATCGCACTTGGGACCTGCTTTATTCGACTTATTCACATGGGAGGAGTTTGAAGACTTTTTACTTGAAAAACGAAAAAGCTGGACCTAATATTTTGATCGTCAAAGATGCCGGCGGGTACGTCTTCGGAGGATACTTTTCAAACAGCTGGAAAATGGATACTCGCTCTTATGGAACAGGGGAATGCTTTGTCTTCACATTCAAAGACACGGAAAGAATGAAAATTTACTACAGTACTCTTTCTAATGACTCTTACATGCTTTCCGATCACAATGCAATCATCGTCGGAGGTGGAGGCAACTCTGCTATTTTCTTAGATAAGTTCTTTGAAACCGGTAACAGCGGAAAAAGCAAAACTTTCAACAACGCGACCCTGAGCAGCGACTCAGGTTTTCAAATCTTAGAAATCGAGCAGTGGGGGCTAGTTTAAGTTAATAGTTACTGTTCGAAGTCCTCTTCATAAAACTCACTCGAAACGCTTTCGAAGTCGTCATGATACTCTTGCTCCACTTCTTCCACTGAACACTCAAAGTCAATGTTTTCAACGAAAGACTTGTAAAAGTGACCCTCTTGTCTTCTCTTAGGCACTGAATAAATGTCTTTCATTCCAATCATTGAAAAAATTTTTCCGCAACTTGGGCGAGATGGAGGGTCTTTGTTTAAAAGAGTAAAAATCAACTCGGTTAGGTTCTGAGAATAAATTGAAGGAAGAGGAGCAGGTCTTTCGCTCATGATTTTTATGGCAAGGGCGAAAAATGAGTTCGCTTCGAAAGGCTTTTTAAAAGAAATGAGTTCATAGAAAACACACCCGAGGGCCCAGATGTCGCATTTGTTGCTGTAAGGCTCGTTGTTGCATACTTCAGGACACATGAAGTAAGGTGTTCCGATTTGGGTCAAGGCCACGTCGTTTGTCGCTGATAAAGCTTTTGAAATTCCGAAGTCTCCTAACTTTAAAGACCCTTCAATTGAGACGAAAATGTTGGCAGGTTTGATGTCTCTGTGAATGATTTTTAAACTGTGGATGTGGCTTAGAGCTGAAACGAGTTGCAACATCCATTCAATTATGTTCTCTTCTGGAATGAATGATTTTTGCTTTGAATGCTTCTGGATCAGTTGGTCGAGGTCTCCAGCTTCACAGTACTCCATAATGATGATGATTCTTTTTGCTTCTATGAAACTTTCCAGGTATTGCACGATGTAAGGATGGGAAAATTTTCTCATCAACTCGATTTCTTTTTCCACTTTCATCTTTTCTGCCTGGTTCATGTTTTCCGTGATGATCTTCTTGGAAATAAAGTAAGTTTTTTGTTCTCTGTGGCGAATTAAGCTGACTTCTCCTTTTTAGACTTTACCATAGCTTCCCTTGCCGATGGGTTTAAGCTCTTGATAAACAGTGAGATAGTCCATATCAATTTATCATATCTCGCCTTTATCTATTGAGCTGTTATCATTAGAATAATGAAGCTTTCATCTGATAACTTAATTCAAGAAAAATTCAGTGATTTCGTGATCACTCCTGTTTCTCACCTGACAAATCAAAGCCAAACTCGCCCTAGTTCTTGTTGCAGGATTTCGGTAAGGATACCTTCCGTTGAACCTGAAGAAAGCAAAAAGAAATCTTTGCAAAAATTTCCGTTAAGGTCATCTTCTGTGCCGAAGATTCATGAAAGACCTGCGATTCACTTAACACCTTCTGTCAGTCAGGTCAAAATCACTGAAAGGCAGGAAATTCAAAAAAATTTTGTGAAAAGTTATAAAAATTGTTTAAAGGCTTATCAAAAGTACTTAAGTGAACCTATTGATACGGTTCTTGCTAGTCAGGTCAAGAATATGGCACCTCTTCCTGATCCGCATATTAAGGAACATAAAAGAGCTGCTTTGAGGTTGAGGAAATTGAAGAGGGTTATGATTAAATGTGATAAAGAAAATAATTTATGAGGTTTTGGGAAGATTTTTGGGTTTTTGGAGATTTTAGGGATTATTAGATGTTGGTTTTAACTAGTAAATATGAAGAAGTTTGAAAAAAGAAGAAGTTTATCAAAAGTAGTTTTTTAAGTGATTATATTTTATTAACCTTTAAATCATCGACTATGGAAGAAATTTTAAAGAAAATGTTGAAAATCCTAGTTTCATACAAAAGTTGTTTGAAGATCAAAAACTATCAGAAATTGGCGAAACTTTAAACTTGTATAAACCCCAGCATCGATTAACACTTATTAAATTATTAGTTGAAATATTTTACCAGTCTTCTAATTTCAGCATCTTCTTTCTGTACAAACATTTCTTTATTACTTCTGATAGGCGAAAAGTCAGCCTTAAAGCAACTATTAAAAAAATTTCCTTGTGCCTTTCTCTTCATAATGAAATTATTCGAAGAGACTTTCCTAATTCGAATATTGCAAGGCTGATTGACTTTGATAGTCCTATTCAAGATACTTGAATTGATACTCAGATGTTTAGAGCTGACCCTAATAGGAGTTCCCAATTTTTTGACTTTTTGGTGACTAATGAAAGAACTCGAGCAGGTACCAACGATATTCATTTATAAAGGCTTATTAATGGATAAAAATTAAATCATTTGGAATCCAATCAATCAAAACCCGGGAAAACTAAAATAAAGGCCTGAAAAGAACTATTGGCAAGAGCTGTCTTTAAACATTACTGTTCGAGCTGATCAATATGGAAGTACTTGAATTATATAATAGTCTTTAATAATTATTCACTTAAGCTCTCTGTAAAAAGACAAAGTCCCGACCTTGAACCAACCCATTGTTCCTTAAATATTCCTCTAGACTGATGTAAACATTTCCTTGGTCTTTAGTGACAATTGTCAGTTCTTCTTGAATACAGACTCGGCTGTAAAACAATCTCTGTCTAACTCTTTTGATATTATGAAAGCGTTTAATACAAATAGGGCAAGTGTTCTGTGTTCGCGACCATCTTTCTATGCATTTCGAGCAGAACTCATGACGACAAGTATCAAGTTTTCCTTGAATCTCAATATGCGAGTAGCAGATCGAACAAAGAAGTGCTGAGCTTGTAAAGCGCGTTTTCATTTAATTAAGGGGATCAGTTTAAAATATTATTCTGTGTATTAATATCTTAATAATCACTCTTCTCGTCTTCCTGTCTCTTTGTTTATTTTGTACATACCTTGCCACTTGTCGCCCTCATCTGAAGACTTCTGGAACTTGACTGGTGCGCCATTGATGAACTCTCTTCTCCAAAACATGTTCAAAATAAAAATATCGGGTTCGAATAACACCTGCTCACCTTCAGAGTCAATCATTTTACATGGAATTCGAGATTCTTTATGCACTGGCAAAGGTTGTAAAAAGTTCTCAGGCACCCTCGACAAATCATTTTTTCTAATCACGAAATTTCCATTCCCATCTTTAACAAAAGTCACTTTTCGCCCTTCTTCATCGAATTCCTGGAAAAAGAATCGACCAGCAGTATCTCCTTCAAGATTTTTACAAGAACTTCTATCAACTTGGAGTTCTTTATTCCTGATAACGACTTTTCCATCGAAATTTTCATGTTCACTTTTTTCACAAATTTCAGGAGTTTTAAGATTATGAAGGTTTTTCTCGATATTTTCAGAGTTTTCATCAGTTTTCAGCTTTGAGTTGATGAATTTCGCTGAGGCTTGCAAAGGGACCCCTGTTCTTGAGCTAAGCTGTAAAAAGACCTCGTTGAATAAAAGTCTTCTAAACTGAAGCAGGGGGTACCCCCCTGAAAAGTCTTGTTTGTAGACCCAGACCCTTTCTCCTAATTTCTCGAAATTGACGAGTTTCTTTCCGAAGCACCAGGAAGTCCAAGAGGTGCCCATTGAGTCGATTTCAGGTTTGAAACAAGGAAAAATCGGCAGAAGCACCCGGCCTTGGTAGAGATCGTTATTTGATATCAGGTATTCCCACCCGCTGGAACCGTCGTTGGAATAACTTCGAAGGAAAATAACCTGGTCTTCACCTTCTGAACACTTGTAACAATATCTTGGCCAGACTTTTCCGCTGTGGTCGACTTCGAAGGGCTCTGAAGAACACTCAGAAATTGAACAGTCGCTGAATAGAGAGTTGGAATGAGAGCTTTTTGAAATTTCAAACAATGAGAAGAAAAAAGTCGTTAAAAACATTTTTAAGTGATCAAAGACTGATTATCAAATTTAATTTCTTTTTTTATCCTTATAACTTTTTATATCAACAATAATATCATTGAAAAATTCTCCTCAATCAAAAATCAATCTTCATCAAATCCATAAAATCAAAAATCTTAAAAATCATTAAAATTCTGATCTCAACTGAATCTCTTCCATTATCTAAAAACATTCAAATCTGATTGAAACCATCAAACATTCTCTTCACCTCAAATCTTGATCCTAAAATCCTCTAAACTTAAATCTCTTTCCTTTCAAATCCACCAATGCCATAAATGGAAGGAGAAAAAGTTCCAGAAGTGCCAACCTCAGACCCAGTCCCAGCAGCGCCAGCCTCCGAAGAAGTAAAAAAAATAAGCAAAAAGTAACATCCACTCAGCGAGCTCAAAAGACAACAAAAAGCCGAGCGTCTTGCCAAGTCCAAATCAGAGAAAAAGGAAAAAGTCCATCATTCAAATCCATCAAAAGAAGAGTCTAAAAAAGAAGATGAAGAAATAGACCCAGTAGAGTACTTCAACAACCGTCTGCGTCACTTAAAGTCTTTGGAAGCTTCAGGAGTCTCTCCATATCCGCACAAGTTCGAAACGTCAATGCAGGTGCCTGAGTTCATTCGAAAGTACTCACATTTGGCGAAAGGACAGCGGCTTGACGAGGTGGTTTCATTGGCAGGAAGAATCACTCACATCAGGGAACATGGAAAACTCAAGTTTTACGATCTCGTCGGCGACGGCGAAAAACTCCAGGTGATGACTGATGTCTCGGTTTACAAGGGAAACTTCGACGAACTGGCCCAGGTGCATCGAGGGGACATCGTCGGAATCGTTGGAGTCCCCGCAAGGTCCAGTCCGAAAGGAAAGGAAGGCGAGTTGTCGATTGTCCCTCATTCAATGCAGCTTCTTTCTTACTGTCTTCATATGCTCCCTGCTCATACTGGCCTTAAGGACCAAGAAACAAGGTACAGACAAAGGTATCTCGACTTGATGATCAATCAGACAAATCGAACAACTTTCTTCATTCGCTCTTCGATTATCAAGTTTGTTAGAAAGTTTCTTGATGATAGAGGCTTCCTTGAAGTAGAAACGCCCATGATGAACATGATACCTGGAGGAGCTGCTGCTAAACCTTTTGAAACTTTTCATAATGACTTGAATATGAAACTCTTTATGAGAATCGCACCTGAACTTTACTTGAAAATGCTTGTTGTTGGAGGGATTGAAAGGGTTTATGAAATTGGGAAACAGTTTAGAAATGAAGGAATTGATTTAACTCATAATCCGGAGTTTACGACTTGTGAGTTTTATTGGGCTTATGCGGATTATCAGGATTTGATTAAGGTTACGGAGGAAATGATCTCTGGAATGGTTTTGGCTTTGAAAGGGAGCTATAAAATTCAGTATCATCCTGATGGACCTGAAAGCCAACCAATAGAAATCGATTTCACCCCTCCCTTCATCCAAAAGCCGATGATTCCATCAATAGAAGAAGCAACAGGAGTTAAGCTTCCAGAAGACCTAACAACAGAAGAAGCCCGTAAATTCCTCGATGACCTTTGCAAGAAGCACAACGTAGAATGCAGTAATCCCCGAACAACTCCAAGACTTTTAGACAAATTAACAGGTCATTTCATTGAAGTTCACTGCAAAAACCCGACATTCATAACAAATCATCCACAAATCATGAGTCCTCTCGCGAAATATCATCGAAGCATTCCAGGGATCAGCGAGCGGTTCGAGTTATTCGTGAATTTCCATGAAATCTGCAACTCTTACACAGAACTCAACAACCCAATTCGACAAAGAGAACTTTTTGCTGAGCAGGCTAAACAGAAGGCTCAAGGAGATGACGAGGCTCAGATGATTGATGAGAACTTTTGCACTAGCTTAGAATATGGACTTCCACCTACTGCTGGATGGGGATTAGGAATTGATAGACTTACTATGTTACTAACCGACAAGAACAACATCAAAGAAGTCCTTCTCTACCCAGCAATGAAGCCTCAGCAGTAGTTAGTTAGAATATTTTCACTATGAATGGAAAAAAATCTCAATATCTCCGAACTCCAGACCAATCTCTTCTAAATTTATCAAGACCTCGAAAATTTCCCAAAAAGCATCAAAGAAGTCATTCAAATCTTACCTTCCGTGAGTCCTTCGCTCCAGTCTTAAGCTACGACATCGACAAATGGGAAGAAGAGCTTCGAAAGATCGAGACTTCAGTATTAAAGTCAAATCGTCGTTCAATAGGAAGTCTAATCGGTGCAGGTATCTGTTTTATTTCCGTTTTTTTCGCAAGTGGCGAAGATATCGTATACGGAATGCTTGGGGCATTCTTCGGCCTGGGCGTTGGATACTTAATTGGAAAAAAGATCCCTGGAAAAAACATCAGGTCAAGTGACTTAGAGCGTTCGACTCAGTACCAATTGAAGCTTACCTGTTCTTTGATATATCTTAGCAAGCTTCGCAAAGAACAAATAAACATCTCGGACTTCAGCTCTTTGCTGGAAAAAATCATTGATGACTTTCGCCCTGCCTTGAATTATTCTGGAAAAAGATACTCGAGACAGATAAGGGAACTTAGTAGCATCTTGAGGAAAAATACTGTACATATCGCACTTCTTAATGCTGTTATTGAACTTAATAATGATGTTGAAAGTGAAGTTCTTCCTTTCATCACGGGGGTACGGATTATGAGATTTTTTATACCTGTTCTTGAAGTTCTTAAAAATGCAAATGATGGATGGGAACAGGAACTTGAAATCGTGAAACGTATTGAAGAAACTCTGCAAACGGAAAAAGTTAAGAAAATATTGGCAAAACTTTCAGCTTTTGATGAAGAAACTATTAAATCTCTTCTGCCTTATACAGCTTTTGCCTCTAAACAAGTTGGAAAGCATGGAGTTTTTTCTAGGAATTTGGCAGTGATCGAAAACTTTCTGAGATTAAAAAAAATGAAAAACTGCAATGAAGGTTTCTTAAAGGCCAAAAAGAAATTCACTGAAAAGCTAAGATTCCGAAAGCTGAGTCTAAGTGAAAGTGGTATTTTTGAAAAGAAAAGAAAACTAGGGTTCAATGACGACCGAACTCTAAGAACCTTATTCGAAACCTACAGATCTCAACACACATTCAGCGTAGGTGAACACGAAGACATCTCATTCAAGTCTTTTTCAATGACAGACATGAACCTAAGAAGAAGCATATTTCGCAACCCAACAGTAGCAGTAATAAAAAACCGTCATTCAGTTCTATTCGAGGGTAACTTGCTAGACCTTCACGCTGGAATCGGTGAAGAGGACCAAGAAGATTCAATCTTACTTCCAATCGAGCACAAAATCCAAAAAAAGAACTCAAAATCAAGACTAACAAACCCAAGTCTAAAAGAAAAAGTCCACAAGTTCCAAGAGTGCTTCGACTTTTTACTCGCTATCGAAAAGCAACCTAAACCAGAAGTAATTTGGAAAAAAGTGATTCAAAGGCACAATCTTCAAGTATTCGTTCAGAAGAACTCAGGAAGTATCATTTCTATTCGAGCTTACTGTGCTTTGAAGTTCAGTCTTGATGTCGTCGTCACTGCCCTTTGGGATCCTCAGATTCGTTTGCTTTGGGACTCGTTTGTCCATCGGTTTGAAGTAGTTGAAAAGGGCGACATGTTTGAGATCTTGTATATCGCGGTAACGACGCCTTCCGCTCTTGCGAAGAGAGACATGGTCCAGAGGCGGGTGCGGGTTGATGATTATCCGGAAAAGGACACGGTTTGCATGCACTTCACAAGCGCTGAACACCCCAGTTGCCCTGTTTTTGATGATTATGTCAGGGCTGAAACTCTCGTCTCTGGGTATGTCTTGAGAAGGGTGCAGGAGGAACTCACTGAACTCTCTATTTTAACGAAGACTAATGTCAAGGGAATCATTCCGATTGAAATGTTCGCTAAACTTGCATCGAAAAGCCCTGAAACATGGATCAATGACTTAAAAAAAGGATGTGGACTTGTTAAAGCTAGGGAAAAAAATGAGAAGGATTAAATTACTTAACTGTGCATTTTTATCAGTTCATCTAGCTTTTTTAAAGAACTTTTTGTTGTTAGTTTTATTAGAAACAACTCAGTTTTTATCTCGTTGTACTTCCCGAAGTCTGTTTTTACTTTAAGTCTTAATTCTCTAAATTTTTCAGCAGCCAGATGTAGACCAAGTTTCGCTTTTTCAAACGATTTTTTATCCTGAGAGTTTTTTTTTGTTTTATTGAACTTCAAAAGAGAAGTTAAAAGTTTAGCAGCTTGTTTGTCTTTTCGAATAAGAGAGAAACTTTTAACTTCTTTTTCAGTGAGTTCAGTAGTGAGTTGCAGAGAATTGATGAGAAAGCCTACGAAGATAGACCCGAAGAACCAAGTTAAAACAGCGACTGTTCTGCATCCATAAGTGACACAAGTGTATTCGCCGTATCCAATTGTTGTGATTGTTTGAAAAGTGAACCAATAATAGTTGATGATGTAATCATAGAACACGTTAATGTGAACGTCTATCGGTCTTTCTAGGATCCTTGCCAAGACACTTCCCATTAAAACTGTGAAAAATGCGAAAATTCCTATCATTTGATAAGGATGCGTCTTGATTAGAGCTTGGATTGTGAATGAAAAACCCGGAGTTACCTTGTTTTGCATGCAGTTTAAGTATGACTGCTCACTGTGGAATAATGAGTAGTTCGTTAACACCCGGATTATGTAAAATACTCGAAACATGCTTAACATAAAGAGAATAGTGCTTAGTTTATAGCAAAGGGAAATGTTCTCGCCTTGAAAGTGCTGAGGAACTTTTATGATGATGTCGAAATAAGGAATTGGAATGATTAGCATGATTATCGCTTCTATTATTATGTGAGATCGTTGATTAAATTTGTTTAGAATGTCTTTTGAATATCTAGGACATGAAAAATGTACTTTTTGTAGCCATTCGGACTTTACTTTATAACGAAAAAACAGTAACACAATTGAGCAAAAACTTGCAAATGCTGATAAAATTCTGTAGTTCTCTGATTTCGACTTACTTAAACTGCAGGAGTCTCTTAAAGAATCAGCATTATTACTATTTTCATAGTCGATGATCAAGGTGCCGATTGTCAGAATAGAAAAAACTCCAGATATTCCTTCAAGTTTTCTGTAAGTCTTAAACAACTTGTATTGCTTGATCCTTTCAATCACTTTCTCACTTTTTTCAGAATTTTGATTGACGATATCGTCTTCAGTATGAGAAGAAAATGATTTATTAACAGCAAAGCGATTCATTTATTAGTCCGAAGCTAAAATTTGATTAAATTCAAGTATTAATAAAATCTTTGATATTCTTGAGCCATTTCGATTCTAAAGTCTTGTAGCGATATTCAGAAATCTTTGCAACATTCTCCAAAATTTTTCTGGTAACCCCAAGTTGAATAAAGTTGTCCTTTAAAGTTTCCTGAGTAAACTTCTTATTTATCACATGTAACTTGGGTCTAAACTTTTTGTTAAGAACTATTTCTCCATGATCCTTCAACTCCTGATTATCCAAAATAAAACTCGTCGCAATCATGAAATCTCCAAACATATTTATACAAAGGTAAACCTGTGTATGAGTATCTCCATAAATCCAGAACTTAAAAGGGTGCAAAAAAACACTTTTTCCTTTTTGCTTCAACAAAAGAATCTTTTCCTTTATTATCGGATTTTCGATTTTCTTAATTTTCTCGTCATCCAACTCACTTACTGGATGAGGCATGAAATCCAGTTGAATATTATTCCCTTTTATATCTTTTTTCAAGTAAATATTCGAAGAATTTTCCTTTAAAACCACTTTAAAGCCTGCTTGTTCAACAGCAGAGCAATGTTCAGAAAGTAAAGCAAGATCATCCTTATTAATATTTTGTATGCTTTTATCAAGTTCCCTGATCAGTTTCATTCTCTTGAGCGTGATAAGGCTTCTAGAGATTGAATAAGAGATCATTTTTATTAATATAGTTCATTTCTTTTAATTGTGATTTGATAAGGAGACAACGACCGGTACCCGAACTGAAAAATTTGCAAGCTCTCCATCGAGTTGCTTCTTTGTTTGCTGATCGTCGGTGACCGGGACTTGATGAACTTTCTCTGAATCGGTACAGGGATGGACCGAATAGTACTCTGCGTTCTTTTAACCTGACTATTAGAACTGACTTTTCCTTCACTTTTCCTGTCATTTTTCGAGGCTCTGTAGAAAAGTGAGTCTTTTTTTTCCAGTTCACTGTTCAAACTATCAAAAATCGAGACTTTTTTATCATCAAAAGTCTGGACATGAGACTTGTGGTCTTTCATGTTCAGACAGTCCTCAATGAGTTGAATGTCTTGCTCCAGTTCAATCATTTCATCATCACACAAAAACTTCCGGTCGTTCAGGACTTCCTTAGGTTTGATGATATTTAAAATCTTGATTTCTGCCTTTTCTGCTAATTTCCTAGAACGAGAAGAAATCCTTGGCTTTGCTTGAACTTCTTTCAACTCAGCTTCGATTTTTTGTTTCCTCATTTCTTCCAATTTTCGTTCAACAGACTGTCTTTTTTGTATCAAACGATTCGCTGTTGTGACTTGTCTCTGAGGTGAGCGGCTCTGAGGGTTCAAGACTTGAGCAGGAGGTTGTCTTACTTTTTGAACTGAAATCGGTCTTTTACCTTCAGGTTGGGAAACGTTGAAGTGTTTCAAGGAAAAATCATCGATTTCTGTTAGTTTTATCAGCTTTGAAGGCCTGTTTGAATTTTACTTCATAGTTGAGAGTAATAAGTTTTATTATTTAAATTCAGGATTTGGAATGTCCCGGAATTTGAAAGGGTTGTCTGGGTGGAAAGAAGGTTTAACTAGTGTTACATGAACTCGGTCACCATGTGCTTTAAGAGTGAACTTGGTAACTTTGGAGCTTTTTTATTGTCTAGTAGCCAGCAAAAGGCTTTTCGTCGATTCCAGATGGATTTTGAATCGATCCTGTCTTGCATGTATTTCGCGATTTCTTCGTAGTCTTTGTGAGTTTTGCTTAATAAATGAGCGATGTAGAGAGGGGTTACTCTTTGGTGTTCATCATAGGGTGTTAGGTAAATCTCAGCGCCCATCAGGTCTCCAATCAACTTAACCCCTTCTTTACACTTATGAACAATAGCCAAGTCCAAAAAAAGGTAACTTTTCAAGTCACTTTCCCACCCATGCCACAACCTCAGCAGTTCTTCATAATTTTCCTGTTCTTTGAGTGCTTTTACAATAACGTCCATTTAACGGTATATTAAATTTGTTTACCTTTGTTATAATCCATGGGCAACAATTGCACTTGCATCAGGCAAAAGGCAGACGATACTGAAATCCTATCAATGGAGGATTCCCATATGAGAGACCGTTCAATCGTAGTGAAGGAAAAAGACGAAAACGACCTCGACTTGATCCTTCCAAGTCCCAGCGCTTTAGGAAAAATAGCAGAAGGAAGACTTGGAAGATTTTACTTCAGGACCAGTGACTTAAAGTACCTCGGCGACCAAATCGTCAGTCCTGAAGGCTGGAAGTACTTCGGCGAAAAAGACGAAAACGGCTTCAAGTCAGGCCGAGGGGTGTTCATCTGGAAGGAAGGTACGAAGTACATCGGTACCTTCAAAAACAACAGAGCTAACGGGTACGGAAGACTCATTCACACCTCAGGCGACATCTACGAAGGCGAATGGCTGGATGACAAGGCTCAAGGGCAGGGAAAGTACTACCACTATGACGGCTCTGTTTACTCCGGGGAATGGGTCGAAGATAAACAGGAAGGCTTCGGCATCGAGACCTGGGCAGACGGGGCTGTGTTTAAAGGCACCTTCAAAAATGGCATCAAAAGTGGATATGGAGAATTCCAGTGGGCTGATGGAAGTTCTTATAAAGGAGAATTCTTGGATGATGATATTCATGGTCAAGGAATTTATCAGTGGAGTGATAAAAGAATGTATGAAGGCATCTGGAAAAAAAATCAAATGCATGGAGTTGGAAGATACACCTGGCCTGATGGAAAAGTCTACATCGGTCACTATGAACATGATGAAAAACATGGAAGTGGAGAAATGTCTTTTCCTGATGGTAAAATCATCAAAGGATTCTGGGTTAAAGGGAAAATTGAAGGGCCTGGAGAAATCTTTCATCCTGATGGAAATGTTGAAAAAGCTGTCTGGGCTGAAGGGAAAAAACTACAGACCTTAGAATGAAATAATTCGTAAATGGAATTTTTTGAGAATCCTGGAGGAGAAGTGCCTTTTGATGCAGCTGAAAATATGAGGGAAACACTTCAACTTTATGTTCTGGTTTTGAAGTCGAACTCGCCACTTAGTTTACCGAAAGAACAGACTTCAACGGGAATGCTTAAGGACTACTCGTCACTTTATATTGGGTATGGGGGAAAGTTGTTCACTTTTTGGAAGCTTAGTCAGAGTTTTAATGATTATTTTGATGATTTTGAGTCAATGTGTAGTTTGGTCAATCAACAGATGCTATCGCTTAAGTCAGATGCTCCTACTTTTTTCATGGGAAAAGAGGGGCTATTAAGTATTTTAGCTATTTCAAGAAAAAGTGAACCAACATTAAGATCTCTTCTAGATTCAATACCCGTCAACTTTCGAGAGTTCGAACTACTTTATGGTGCTGCAGGTTCTCTTTATATTTTAGGCTTCATCCTAAAGCACTGGCCAGAAGTGCCATATTCAGACGAAATAATCCAGAAAATCCGAGCAATAAGCAAAAACATAGTCGAGTCTTCAGAACGGCCTGATATCCTCCTTCACAAGTTTCCATCAGGAAGCCGAGGAAAGTACTATTTAGGAGCAGCACACGGGATGATGGGCATTTTGCATATAATGCTTCAACTGCGTAACTATATCCCTGAATACGATTCTCTTATGCAAGCGACAGTCGATTTCATTGCAAGTCAGCAATTCGTTTCAGGCAACTTTCCAGTGATTTTAAACTCGAAAAACGATGACACCCTGCATTTCTGTCATGGGTCTCCTGGAGCTATTCCCTTGCTTTGTCTCGCTTATAAGGCTTATGGGTTTCAAGGGTATCTAGACTGCGCTTTAAGGGCTGGTGAGGACCTGTGGAATCGAGGATTGCTGAGGAAGGGTCGTAGTCTTTGTCATGGAGTCAGTGGGAATGGGTATTCGTTTTTGCATCTTTATAATACCACTGGTGATGTGAAGTGGCTGCATAGGGCTCAGATGTTTGCGATTATCATGGGCTATGATGAAGATTATGATAAAAGTACAAAAACCTACGATGATGGCCAGAGAATGAAAATAGGAGAACCTGACCACCCCTATAGTTTAATGGAAGGAATTTCTGGAGCCATTTGCTTCTTAAAAGACTGTCTGGAGCCCTCAACAGCCTCATTCCCTGGATATGATTTTTAATCTAATCTAGTCACTATTTGAACATTCACTGATAGCCTTTCTCATAAGTTCGAAAAGTTCAGGTTTTTCTCGAATCCTGGTCTCATAAGGGCTTCCTTCAAAAGCATTAATCTTATTCCGTAGTTCATCCATGACATAGTACATGATATGTTTCATCCCATAGTTAACAAGAGTAGTAGGAAGGTAACTCTATTTGTCTCTTACAATATTCCCATCAGCAGAGACCAGAAACGTGACTTTTGTCGTATTCTCATCGACCATCTTCGCATAAAGACATCCAATTCGAACCCACATTCTGACCTCATCAGGTCCATAAGGCGGTATTTTCGTGCCCATGTAATTTTCAGACTCCGGAGTCTTCATCGTGATCATACATCCTCTTTCTTTAGGTATCGGAATCGCGTTGAATTCAATCAAACATTGACGGTTAGCCAAAGGCCAAGGGAACCAAAAGTGAAACTTTGTCAACTTTCTTGTCATCGTCGGCTCTGAGAGGATGTCGATTCGAGTCACTACCGACACCCAAGTCGTCACCAGATCTGCCGCGCTTAGGACTGCCAAGGTTTTAAATAAGTCCTGGCGAATCAAAACTTCGCACTTGGTGAAAAACTCGCTTCCTGAACCTCTTGCTTGGACTTTGATGTCGTTTGACTCTGTTACGATTGTCCAGTCATCAGCATTGAGGTAGTCACAGACTTGGTTGAAATAATCAAGCTCGGATTTGTATCGGATGTATTCTGGAAAATCAAGACTACGACGCACTTTTGGCTTTTGCTGGATAAAGGATTGGAACTCGGTGTGAAGTTTTAGCATTGATAGGTTGTCACAGGAATGGAATGCTTTTTTGAAGTCTGAAATCAGTTGTTCTATGCCTTCCATTTTATTTAACATGAGTAAATAAGGATTTTTATCAGGGGAGATTATTTTATCCAAATTAAATAAGGGTTATGAAGGAAATGTTTGAAGGTATTGACTTATCTGTTTTGGATTAAACTATTTTCCTTAATAAAGAAAAAAAATTTTAATTTGTTTAGACCTGTGTTAATTATTATCTCAGAATAAACTTATAGCTAATGGGAAGCTGCACAACTCGTGAGCATTCATCAAGTCTCAACCCAGGCTTCTGTCTTCAAAACCTCGACCTTGCCCTTCTAAAGTCCCACAACGACTACAGCCAGTATCAAGCTTACCAAAAGTTCTTATCAGTCCACTGGAAGTCCTTCAAATCTCCTCCATCCCAGCAAGACTCTCTCTCAATTCCAGACTTCCACGAAATGATTCGAAAGTAATGAAAACTCAGAGGTGTTCCAGACAGTCTAGTCCTAAAAGTGATCAGAAGTTTATTCGTGATGGATTCACAAAAGGCAGAAATAGTTTACAAAGACATTCAAAAGAACTTCCCAGAGACGAGTCAGTTTTCAACAGAGTCTCTTTCATACCTGGACTCTCTCTACGAGGCAAGTTTCTGTCTTACAGAAGCAGCTCAATACTCCACAAAGCGAATTGTGTTTTTCTTGAATTTTATTTTGAACACATCAAGTCTGAAGTATCTTCCTAAAATAGTTCAAAGCTTGCTCTGGTATCTCGAAGAAGCTGAAGTTTTTTATTTAATTGTTGGAATGGTCAAACAAGACGTGGAAAAAATTGGGTGTTTGGCGAATCCAGATGTTTTTTCATCTCAACAGAAGTATTTTTTGAATTCTGAGGAAATTTGGAGGATTTCTGAAAGAATTGCTCGCGTTTTAACTAGACAAGAAGGAAGTTATGAGCTTGTAACTCGAGTTGTGGTTGATTTGATTGAGAATTTTGCTGTTGGACTACTGCCGATGATTTATTATCCTTTCCTGATGTGCAATTTTCTATTAGATCGTGCGGATTCTCTGATGAAACTCGCATTTTCTGTATTTTCTTGCATTCAACTCGCAGATCTTCACACCCAGGAGCAGGTTCGGCAGCAGCTGGTTGAAAAATTTAATTATTCTCGCTTTATTGAAACTTTTCTTAGAACAAGTCCAGGCGAAATGCAGGAAACTTTGAAAAAATAGCAATATTTACATTATTGTTTAACTATTCTAGTTTTTTCTCGCATTTGGTTATTCTTTTTTTTTTAAGTTTTGTGAAATTCGGGATTTCTACGTCGTCTTTGCCTTTTCTTCTTTCGGATACACCTTTGCTGCAGTCGAGGCAGATTCGAACTAGGTCTTTGTATGTTAACTCGGGAAGGGTGGACCGGAAAGGAGAGCATTTATCGCAAATGCACCTTCCACACTTCCTGCAGTGATGTTTTCGAAGAAACATTCCAAAGGCTTTTCCGCAGGTTTGACAAAGATTTGATCTTTTCCATTTGAACTTTAGAAGGTTTCTTAGTGACTTTTTCCAGTGTTTGAAGTCTTGAGTGTCTTTTGACTTAATTTTCCAAGTCCTTATCATTTCTGACTTTTGACAATTGAACTGAATCGTGAATATCAAGTCTTCTGGTTGTTCATTTATAATCTGAAAATCGCTGTCAATTAGAATTTCTTCTGGATCGTTTTCCCCGCTGGACACCAGGATCTGATTTTCTGTGTAGCGAAAGGTTCGGCTAGTCCAGAGCTTGCAAGGGCTTGAACAAGGGCTGTTGGGGAAAGCACGGGTTTCGATTTCCAGCACTTCGAATCCGTATTCGATTGAATAGGATTCATGATTTGACTTAGGCGAATTACCCATTATTTATTGGATAGGATTATTTGATTTAAACTATTATTAGGAATGGCAATATTTGAAAGGATTTTGAAGAATTATTTTTTTTTTAGTAGAACTGACAAGGATAGGTATAATTAAATTGAAAATTGTTGAAGGGCAGGCTTAGGGGATTAGCTTTTTGAAAGTGATGATTTTTAATATCGATAGAAAGGTGAGATTTGCTTGATTCAAGAAATATTTATTATAATATGGTTAAATTATTATTTCTTCTCTTAATATACAAAGTGGTAAGTCGATTAAGTGTGCTTATTTTATAAGTATTCTAAAAATTTATATACTTGAACAACAGATTATTTATATTTAAAGACAATATCTCATAAACCTAACTAATCATCTTCATATGTATAACAATAATATTACAAAGAATTTTGTAAATCAAACCATTTCATCGAAAATCTTTGAACAACACAATCATAAAGTAAACATTTAACAATTTAGTCGAATTTCAACAATAGATAAAAAATTCTCGATAGAGTTTACTTTAGAATTTTTTTAAAAATATTATAAATAGAGTTGTTAACTAATTATGGTCTTTTAATGTTTTGAGATTTAGAATTCTGAAATCGATTGGGTTTTGCAATGAAATATCATTAATTTTATGTGATCTTACAAATTCTTTTGAATTCAGATAATCTTTTACTTTGATTGAGTTTTACCATGCTAATCTCAAATCAAGTGATTCAATTTTATAGCTGATGCTGAGAAATAAAAGACAAAGTATTGAGTGCAACTTAGAATCTAGAGAGCGGACTACATGCAGTATTCTTTGCATTCTAATATACCTCTTTTTCTCATATGACCCAGATAATTACTGGAAGCTTTATGAACTCTTCATAGAAAAAATAAAAATTTATTCAGGAATGTTTAAACTAGTAAAATTACAATAAATCATAGAAATAGACTTTACTAAAGGATTCATATCAGTACCCTTCGATCATCACTAGCAAATTATTAATCTGATTCAAATCAAATTTTAAAAAAATATTGTTCAAGCTCTAATATTGAATTTATTCAATCATATATCCTAGCTCAATTATTTCTTGTATTTACAAATTGATATCAAATCCTTAAATTTAAAATGAATATGAAGTTACCATAAGAATTAATATAACTAGTTAATTATTTTCGCTAATTTGTAAGCCAGTAGAGTAAATCTAATCCTTTCGAAATAATAACAATACTGAAAACTAATGATAAATGATTACTTAAAATAAACGTAGCCCGATAATTATATTTCTCATAAATTGTTAGTAGAGAAAAAGGACATTGCAACCAAAAAATACTTAAATGAGTTACTATTTGGTAATTCCCTTCTAAAATAAACACTGAAAATAATAAAACTGTAATATTTATAAAAACTAGAGCTAAAAAATACATTGCTGATGTAGGATGAGGCCAATTAAAAAAGTAAATCAAATTTACCTTGGGATGGTTCAATAGAATATTATTTCTCATTGAATCTTCCATTGAAATAAACAAACCAAAGTTTAAAGAAAATAAACATGCGCAGCAAAAAAGATAAGCAAAAAAGGGAAACACTATAGTCATCAAAAACATAAAATAATCTCTTTCTGGAGAAAAAAAGAAACTAAGTCGGAGAATTATAAAAAAAGGGCCATAAAAGATGATATCAGACCAGAAGTAGGGAGTAAAATGGGCGATTTGATATTGGAAGACACATAAAGAAACTTCGAATGCAAGAACATAAAGAAAGTTTTCATTAAATTCTAAAAGTTCTATGATAGAATAATGAAAATGTAGTAAGTCAATAAGTTCCTTCTCGTAAATAAAAATTTGAAATTCCAGTAAGTATGTTAAAGAATCAAGTAGAGATAGTATAATGAATAATTTCCAATGAAATTCTGATAGTAAAATTAGCCTTGCTGTACTCATGCAATATTCATACAGATCAAGAGCATTAAACTCTAAAAAGGCATAATAAAAGCTGATGCAAAAAGTAATGTTCAGGTATATTAAAAGTGAAGCCAAGATAAATGAAATAGGTTTGTATCTGGTCTCTAAAGCTGAAATCATTGAAATAACGCTTAGAAATACAAGTAGTAATATAATCAGAACACAACAAAAATATGTAACAAATTCCATTATTATAATCATATTAAATTGTTTATTATTTATTCAAAATTCTTATAAGTATTTATCTTTTGAAAGAGAATCCAAAGGGTGATTTATGATTATTGATTTTTCGAACTGTTCAGCTCTTAAAAATGTGAAATCCGATTGATTATGCTTATGAAAAATATCAACTACTTCTACTAAACATCATAATTTTTATTTTGAACAAATTTATGAAAGTAAACTGAATTTTTATAGACTTATTATTGAAAAAAATTATATTTACTCCTAAATTTGCTATCATATTAATTAATTAATCCTAATATCTTCTTAGCATACCACAAGCTTCCATGAACCCCAACCTCATAAAATTTCACCAAATAAATGGGTACATGACTAATAACATCCTCTCTCACATGTCTCGGTTTGCTACAAACCGCCTTAAAAATTTCATCTTTCCTTTCAACCAATTTTTCAAAATTCTTAGAAATAACACCTCCAATAACATAAACCCCTCCCTTCGGCCGATACTGAGCAATACTATTCCCAATAGCATGTCCCAAAACATTAATCCAAACATTGACAGCCTTTTCACAAATGAGATCCTTTTTACCAAGTCCAAAAGTCATTAAATATTTCATTCGATTTTCAGGTCCATCCTTCCAAATATCATCAAACTGTTGATTGACAAGTTCAGGATATTTTTCCTTAAAAAAATCATACAAAAAAATCGCTCCAATGCCTCCAAGGCACATTTCATAATTCGCAGTTCCACAAGGCCTGAACTGTTCAAACTCATCATTCATGTAAATGATTTCCTTTAAAAAACTAGAAATTTCCCATTCTTCTTGATTATGAGGTGCAAAATCAACAGCTCCTCCTTCACCTGCCCAGCAGATGTAGGAATGATCAGAGTAAGAAATAAAAGCTTCTCCATAACCTGTGCCTGGTCCTAAAACTACTTTGCATCCATGACCTTGGACTGAAGCTTCAGGGTTGATTTGATGAATGTCGGCTTCTGGAAGGTCTAAACACCCGTAGCCTGCTGCTTCGAAGTCATTCAAAAAGACAGCTTTTTCAATTGAAAACTTTACTTGGATATGAAGGCAACTTGAAGTTTTCGGACTCCAGTCATTGTTAGTGAAGCTTGTCTCGTCATCAACAACAGGACCCGCAACAGCAAAGACAGCGATTTTAACCCGATTCAATTGAAAAGTGATTTTTTCCAGGAGTCTATCAAAGTTTTCGAAATCCTGACACAAGAAACTTTCTTCTTTAAACGGGCAAAGATTTTGATTCTCAAGAGAAAAAACCTTAAACCTCGCATTAGTGCCTCCGATGTCTCCAACAATAACGAATTCCATGATAAAGTAATTAGGTTTAATGATAATGGTGAGTATTTCAAGTTTTATCTATTTCGCAGAGATGTGCGAGAGGACGATTTCGAATTATCACTTGATTCTCAGCAACTTCCATTCATTAAACCTGCTGCTAGTGTACGTTGGTCTTGTTTTTATCCTGATAGCCCTCAGTCAGTCGCATAGAAAAGTGGAAGTGACACACATTAAAAAAACACTCACTCCCAAGCAACTTGAAGAAATCAAAGTGAAGATCAGAGCCCAGGCAAATGAATTAAAAGCGCAGGTTGAACTAATCAAATCAAAACTCATGCCAGGGCAGTCTCCTGAGTTTTTATCTAAAATAAACGAAGCGTATTCAGAACTTGAAATCATTCAAAGTCTTCATAATCAGTTCAAAGATGAAATCATCGACTCACATCAAAAAATCATTGAAATCCTTTCAGGAAAACCAGAAACCTCATCAATTCCAGCCGAAAATCTAAAATCTGAAAACCCATTGAAAACCCCTGCGCCAGAAGTAAAAATCCCAGTAAAATATCCTGAAAATCCTGAAGAAATCGAAGAAATCCATAACAAAACCCGTAAAAACTCTGAAAATTCCGAAGAAAACTTGAAAAAACCATCAGAACCAAAAGACCCAGAAAAAACTCCTCCAAAAGAAGAGCCAAAGCAAGAAGAAAAGAAAGAGTCAAGACCAACTGATTTGAAGTCAGAAGTAAAAGCAGAGCCATTTAAGCCTAAAATATTTATGCCTCGTCCAGGTCCAGTAAGCATTCCCCGTCAAGTGCCGGTAATGCGAGGCAAGGTAGGAGTATCTTCCTCATCAGACCGTGCGAAATACTCAGCTCCAGCAGTAAAGAGTTCTCCATTCGGTTAGTAGATAATTTTCTAATAAAGTTGTATGGCACTGAGTGACTTAAAGGTCATATTTAATTAGCAACTTACCAAAGCCTCTCTATCTTTGTACAACGCTGGAGTGGTAAGTCTGATGTACTTGTCCGGCTGTCCCTCTCCTACACTTCTCTCAACTGCAAGTGTTTTCACTGGCGCCCGTAACTGGTAAATAGTCTCAATGGCCTGCTCGACCCAAGTCATGAACCAAGTGATCGAGTCTCAACAGGACAAAATTATGAAAAGAACATCGAACCGCCCTGTGGCCAGTGGTCGTGTCTCTAAAATTCAAGGAAGTTGCTTGGCTGGACTCTTAGGAGCAGCATCTCTCGGGATCTTTTCCCAGTTCGGCACTTTAACCTGCATCACAGCTTCAGGCATTTGGCTCGGCTACATCGGACTCTATGTTCCTCTAAAAAAAATCACCAGGTTTAACACCCACGTGGGAGCCGTTGTTGGCGCTGCTCCTGCTTATCTTGGGTGGGTGACGGCAACTGGGACTTTTGCAGGTGTTGAGCCTTTACTTCTTGCTTCTCATATTTTTGCTTGGCAGTTTCCTCATGTATATGGAATTGCTTGGACTTATAGGACTGATTTTTTGAATGTTGGATTTAAAATGATTACTGATGTTGACCCGGATGGGCGGAAGTCTTTTAATAGTGCACTTTTGGGGAATTTTGGACAACTTGCCACTGCTGCTGGACTTGTTATTACTGGAAGTATTCATCCTGTGTTTTTTTTGGCTGGTACTGCTTATTGTTTTGGAAGTGTTTTTGAAGCGCTTCAACAGTTTAAAAGTGTAAGAATTAAACAGTTTCCTAACTCTTTGACTGGAGCAAAGTTGATGATTAGTAGTTATAAGACTATTGGGACTATGTTTTTGGTTATGATCTGCTCTTGGGTATATAAAACTCTTGGGGAAAAGTGGGCCTGGCAGAAGGAACAGACAAAGAAAGAAATCCGAAAGTACGAGCATTACAAATAAATAATCATGAAGATTAAGAAAATTCATCTATTAGTGGT
Source organism: Stentor roeselii (assembly GCA_006503475.1). Lineage (NCBI taxonomy): Eukaryota > Ciliophora > Heterotrichea > Heterotrichida > Stentoridae > Stentor > Stentor roeselii. The sequence continues at coordinate 69,462 of RSEH01000123.1, forward strand.
TTTTCCGAAGTATCGGGTACTCTGCCCTTAAATTCTTAGCCAAGTTAGTAACAGAAGGCGAAGGCCGTGTTCGTTCATTTGTAGTAGGCCTCCAAGGTACTTGTTCTGAAGGAGGCCTTCTCTTAGGGCTACTTAAAGGATCCTCAATATATTCAGGGAACTTTCCAATAGTAGCACCAAGTTTCGAAGGATTTGCAGGATAAAACACTCGATCATGCTTGTAAATATTTAAACTCATAACTTTCTGCATAGTCTTCTTCGGCATATTAGTCTCCCCATAAGTCTTCTGGTTATCAAAAAAGTTTTTCCCCGTCGGATTGGGAGGTTTAAAAGCATCAGCCTGCATTTTTGCCTTATTCCTTTTAAGCTCTTCCTGTTGCATCCTATGTTGCCTGTCATAAGCATCTGGTTCATATTCATATTCATGCCCACCAATCAGCAGTCCTGGGGTACTCATCGCTGTTCCAAGTCTCGCAGGTGAAGTGTAAAGGTTTTTCGGTTCAATCACAACAAGTCCATCAGGCCCGCGTCTTGATATTTTTTTGACGTTGTCAGCTGGAAGATGTTCATAAGAATTGTACTTTTCCTGAAGGGCGCCCCCAGGGCGCCAAACGACTTCAACCTTATCTGGTTTCGGTTTGGCTTTTCTAGAATTTTTTACTTCATTGTCACTTTTGTACTCTGGTAATGAGAAGTAAGTATCAGCTGTTTTTCCTCTTTTCGAAGGGCCGACTATGAAGTTTCTTGGTTTGGTTTCAACTAGGCCTTCTTTGTTTTTGTGACTAGCTGTCTTCACGAAGTAAGGCTTGTTTGAAATCGCGAGAGTTCCTGTATAAGAGAAAAGGCCGTATTTTTGATTACTTGCGTCGAATTTAGAATCGTCGAAGTACTGTTGACGTGACTCGGACAGCTGAGATTCTTCATTTCCAGTCCGTTTTTTTTTCATTTATATTAGCCTATCTAAGCAAACAAGGACTTGTGGATCCTCAGACTTGGAACCTTGTGTTCCAACATTAAGAAGTTTTCAGGAGGCATTCCGACAAGAGCTCTGAACAAATTGGTGATTGCGTATCTCTGCGGAAACAGAGTGTGAACCACAGGAGATCCTGGAGGTACCAAAGGTGATTTAAGCAAGAAACTGAGAATACTAAGAACTGGGTGCATTCTACTGAATTCCTCGTCTTTTTCTCGTTTTACTTGAATTCTAGTGCACAGTTCAGCGAGTATTACAAGGTCTAGAATAATAGGAGCAGCGAGAAGTGAATCTTCACAAGTGTTATGCATGGCGATGGTATTTCTGCCTCCCATAAAGATCTCACTGATGTACTCGTCCATTGCTCTTTTGCTGTCTCCGACGTAAGGAACGTACTTAATGACAACGCAATGGTCAGGGGTTTCTCCAGGCTTATACATCAGTCGGTTCCCTCTAACAACATCATCAATTACTCCACTTTTCGAGATCTCCTTCGACCTGAAGGTCTCAGGGGCACTTAAGTTTTTACCGTCGTTGTTTCCAAGGTGGTTGTAAGAAACAACTGATTGAAGCTTGAGTCCTGAATTTATAAGAAAATCACTGAGAACTGACTTGATCTTTGTTTGACCGCTCTTGAAATCGTCTCCTGCTATTAAGACCTGATGACGCTCGGCAAGTTCGATGCAGCCTGGAACGAATGTGTTTTGAGGAGAACCGTTTATGTAGGTACAACCTTCTAGAATACTTGCTACTGCAAATAAAGTTGAGGGGGATACGTTTGCGTGGCCAGTCTCGATTGCGTGCAGGAGGTTGTCTGCTGTGTCGTTTACGCCTGATTCTAATGTTGCGAAACGCTCTGTGTTCGCTGTCCAGAGGACTATCACTTTGTCTAATCGACGAGAACTTTTGAAGTCTTTTATGTTTTGACGGAGAGTGTTTAACATTTCTTGCTTTGTTCCGTGAAGGCAGTTATCAGCTCTTTCACTCTGATTCGCAGCAATCCACTCAGGAGTATAAACACTAGGCCAAGGAACCATTTTCTGTAACTCCGCATAAAGCTGTCTCTGCAAGTCCCAATCCAAGACCTTAGCCCTTCTCATGGCATCTCCCATATTAACTCCTGAAATATCCCACCCGGCAATTTCAATATCATTAGGATTGACAAGCGGGACTAAATTATACAAAGGTGCATGAACAGGAAGGTTTCTCTCATTGACACCGACTCTCATAGTGACCGACTTGCAAATAGACCCAAGGTAATTAGGGTGTTGAAGTCCTTCCTTAGTATGCCAAGTGACATTTAGCTTATTAGCAAGAATCCCCGCCGTTAAAGTCGTTCCGTTGTTTCCACCCCACCCGACCAGTAATAGTCCAGTCTTAGGCAAGTTCCTTTGAGTCTTGAAAACGAGTCTTTCTGTTGTCGGAGTGACGATGTTGCCTCTAACGAGAGAATCTTGGTATCGGTAGTAGGAAAGGATCTCATCATCAGAGTAAATCACGTCAGGACTTTCCACTCTGAGCTCTTCACCCACGAAACCACTGCTTGCCATTTATAACCACACATTCAGTAATCCTTGTCAGACAAGAGGTGGGAAAATGGATGTGGTTTATGATAAGACTAACTAGGATTGTTATTAATCACTTCAAGTATTGTCACATTGATCGCTTTTCTCTTCTCCTTTTCACCTTCCAGGTACTTTTTTATGTGAAACTCAAGACGGATTTCACATCGATTAAAAACATCTTCTTTAAACTTCTTAAAAGAAATGCCTGAAAGAATAAGGTCATCTTCACATAAAAAAACATCAGAACTATCTTCATCAAGCGAGATGAACCCGAACCTTTTTTTCAGTTGATAAAATTTAAGTTTTCCTGAATATCTATCATAACTGACCTCCTCTTCATTGAACTTTCCGCGATTTTCTCTTTTAACCAACCCAACTTTCGGCGGTTGCAACAACAGGACCTGGTTGGTTTCAACACTCGGCTTGTTGCTATCAACAGGGACTTCCACACAATCAGCTTCAGCCGACGAGTGCTGTCTTCTGTTGTCAAAGCCAGGAGGGGCTTCTTGGAACATCTCTTCTCCTTTAATAATACAAGAACTCTTAAGCAACTGGATCTCTGAATGAAAAGAAGTCGGTCGCTTAGGTCGCGATGCAGTGCTTTTTGAAATCCACATACTGTACTTTTGGTAACCGCTGAGAGGAGTCCCTGGATCGTGATCTTCTTCAAGAATTTCATCAACTTCGCCCAGGTTTTTCAGTTCTGAGATGGAAATTGATGAGTTGAAGAAAATGTCCTTGCTTGACTCGATTGGAAAGTTTTGGATTGCGTAGACAGTCGGCGAGATACCTGGAGAAAGGTTTGGATTTTTGAAGTCGAAAATCAGACGGTCTCTGGTCTCGATTTTCTTTGGGGCTGACATCGATGAAAAGGATGGTAGTTTCATCTTGGCTATTATTGGTTTAGGTAAAGAAGGTGAGAAGGACATGGGTTGAACTTGAGTCTTGGATTAATGGAGGGAATAGATTAGGTGTTGTTAAGAAAAGGGAGATTTATTGTAAGTGGCTTGGTTTAATTGTTCTTTAAGGGATAAATGTCGGACTCCTTTGACTCAAGAAGAAGGGGTTCGGAATATGTTCCTATTTCCAAGTACAGGATCCTTTCAGCGACTCTTCTTACCTTCGCATTTTGTGGCTCTCCTTTGATGATTTTTCTGAAAAAGTCGTTTTTCAGGAAGTTTTGCGACTTCCACACCACGAAATTCAACCTGGGTAAAAAAGCGCCATACCAAATAGCACTTTTGAGTTTAGGTTTATCGATGTTGTACACGTCAATGATTTTCCCGATTTACTATTACTTTATGCTGAAAATTTTAGGAGTTTCTGGGGTTTTAGAGATGTCTGACCAAATCAAGTTATCCTCGAAGAGCACTTCGATGAAATATCCAGTAATGAAAAAGCTGGACCTGAAGATAGTGACTGAACTTGACAGATATTTTAAGGTGGAAGATAAAGCAGCGAAGGAATTTCTAAGTGAGACCCTTGGAAAAGACTATATGTTTGTAGAAAAAACGAAGAAACAGGTGAAAAAAGATGAGAATGTTTAATGTGGATAGGATATAATAGGATGGATAAAAATATTGAAATCATTAGTGATGGGCAGTACTCTATCACTGACTTGCATGCCTTTCAAACTCCTAGGTTTAACGATTCTTTTCCTAAGGGCTTTGTGGAAGATGAAAATATGTCATGTACCTCTTATGAAAGTGAAGGGGTGAACAAAGGTAGAACTTCAAGTGATTTTTCCGACCACTTCAAAAGATATTCTCCTAACTTACGCCCTGCTTCAATAGACGCCCAGACTGAAGAGAGGGTCGAGACAGGGACCTGTAAATGTTCAATCTTTTGAAATAATTAACACAATTCACAATATTCTCCCTGATTTAATCTAAAAGTTTTAAATAATCTCCAGTACCTCCACTTAAACTCCTAACAAAAATGGTTACTCGAACTACTCTCCAGGTGTTGCCTTTCCCTTCAAGTCTTTCAATCAAATCTTCAGCTATTCCTGTTGAAAAGTTCCGAAAGCACTTATCTGGACTTGACTTCATCACTTCAGCGACTCTCTTCGAAGATACTTGGCACGTTGGACTCCCTTCTTCAGGATCCAGTCATTTGAGCTCTTTAGCTGTCGCTGGAAAAATCTTGAAGGAGTGGCTTCGGCTTGAGCATCAAATAGAAATTCAAGCTGAGGTCTTTGAAAGTTTCGTTAAATGCTCTTGTGATAATATTCCACCTGGACTTGGAGAACCTTGCTTTGATAAGTTTCAAGCGGTTTTGTGTAAAGAACTTTTGAAACTTGAATTCGCTTGCAGCTTTGAAATTGGGTCTGGATTTGATGGAACTTTGATGAGGGGCTCTGAACATAATGATGTTTTTGTTAAGGATGATGATGGAATTAAGCCTGGGTCTAATAATGCTGGAGGGGTGCTAGGTGGGATAACAACAGGAAACCCAGTCAATTTCCGAGTAGGTTTTACTCAATTAACAGAAGAGACTAGTTCCTTAGTCGAAGCGATATCCTCAGTAGTTCTACTAGACTTCATTTCAATACAAAAAGTAAGAAAATTCCAAAACTAATTTACAGTCTTAATTCTCTTCATTATCATTCTCATCAACAGAATCAAAGCTGACGACATCCTCATTAAAATCATCTTCAGAACTAAAATCCTCTCCAGAGCATTTTTTTTCCCTGCTTCCACCAGAACTACAAGAAGATTCCCTACTCTGACAATCATCATCCTCCTCATTAATCAAATACCCGACAAGATCAAAGCTAAGACTCTCCATCTTATCCAAATCCTTATCAACTTTTTTTTTATCACAGTTTTCATCATCCTTCAAAATCCTCTTGCAAGGCAAATCAACATCAGCCAATTGTTCCATTTATGACAGTCTCCTACTTAAACCGCTATTAAATAATCTAAATACAAGCTACCTACCATCTGATCTTCTTTTCTTTCTTCAGTTTCGGGTTGGGTTTCGCTTTTCGTCGTTTCGGGTCGATTTTATTCATGTGTTCATTCCACTTCTCATAGTCAAAATGTTGATTCAACTCCTTCACCGCCTTCTTCGCGACATCAGGTCCATCATCAAGTGTTTCCAACAAAGGAAGTCCTCGAAAGAACTGCTGACTGAGGCCTTTAGCTGAAGCTTTAAGAGGGTCCAAACGGTTCACATAACAAGAGTTGAAGAAGTCCGCCGGGTACTGAGAAGCTTCGACTAAAGACTTCTCAAGACTCTGAGTTGGCTTCAACGAGGTGAAGTAGGACTTTGTGTAACTAGGAGGGAACCATGCACAATTTCCAACAAGTTCTTTGGACTTCACCAGGTACTTCTGCCCGTACCACCAACCAGACCTATCTTTGGAAATTACTTTAATGCAGTCCCCCTTCTTAAACGACAAAAGTTCATGTTTCTCAGTTTTCTGCTTCTTTCTCGGCTCAGGGCCGAGTTCTTTTTCTTCAGTTTCTGGAGAATGATCATGAGTAGCTTGAACAAACTCTTCATAAACCGATTCGCTTAGGTCCATTTCTTCAGGTTCTTGCATTTATTAAACTACATCATACTAAAGTTAGCTGAAATCATCAGGAACTCCTCATAGTCAAGACTTGAGCAAAAGGAAAATAATTTCTCTTCTTCTGGACTGGCCTTCATGAGTTTTTGTGTCTTGTAACTGATCTCGCAATCTGGATAGTTTAAATCAAGGTCAAGGTCTTCTTTCGCTGAATTGAATTTGTGGACCAGGTCGATTTCTTTGTTGTCTTGAATGAAGATTAAGAACTGCTGGATTTTCGATTTGATTGAAAGACAAGGACTTGACTTGAACAGGAACTTTGCGAAGTGAGAAGAAGACAGTTCAGATGACGGCTGGGTTAAAATCAGTTCAAATGGAATCTGCTGGAAATTCAAGAAGATTGGCAAGAAATGACTGGAAATTGACTCAACTCGTAGTTCAAGGTTCATCTTTTTTAAAGGAGCCAGAAGACTAGAAAGGCAAAAAGAACTCAGCAAGTCAAGGTCTTGGTCAAGTCCCTGAATTATCTGAAAAATACTTTTTGACTTCAGCTGGGTGTAGAAGCAAGACGTTGAAAGTAGCAGCTTCGAAGAGAACTGAGAGAGCAACCCGGTCATTTGGAACTCGCTGTGTCTAACAAAGTGAATTGAAAGTTCATGAACTGAAAGATCTACTAAAGAATCCACTGTCTTTTTTATCAAAATCAAGTCATCTTGACTGGGAGAACTCGGAAAAGCCTCTCGACAAGATTCAATCATTTTCAAAAGACTTTCAACAACAAAGTCTCCATGAGCAGGATGAACATTTCTCTGCCATTCAATCGCCATGACACGTATTGACGAATAAACAGGAACGCGTATTGAAAAGTGACTTTTTTGGTCATATGTCTGATTAACCAACTGGTTCAAAGGCGACATCAAAGCTTGCAGTCGATGCATCGATGAGGTGAAAGCTTCCCACTACGTAAAAACTACCAAAGCAGAAAAACTCACTAAAAACTCTCTTTCATTCAAATCTGGGTCTAAACACAAACAAACAGCTTTACAATGAACTTTAACAGTCTTCCTAAAAAGCTCCATCAAGTCAATCAAAGTATTTCGACCTTCAAATTCAGCTGATGTTGACTGACTGGCAGTCGAGTCGCGACAAGGAGTCTCTTTTTTCAAGTCCTTCAACAACCACCTGCTGACAGTCAGCTGGTGCAACTGGCAGGAGTCCAGACAAGCGAAAAGCGAATTTTCAGAGACTTTTAGCACCTGCTCCAAGAAAGGGACGTTTTCATCGAAGTCTCCGTTGTCCAGGTCATTTTCAAAGTTTCCGACTAGGTCTTGAAAAATGGTTTCAAAGCAGAAGCCATCTCTTCGAAGTACTGGAATGGGCAACATGGGTTCTTTCAATGACTGGAAAAAGTCGTCGATGAAGGTCATTTGGTCTGATGACGAAGAAATATCTTTTCCGACGTCTTTCCACATCTGTTTTAGATGGCCTCGTTTCTTGCATAAGGATTTAAAGGAGAGTTTTGAATGGTTTGTAGATTTCTTGTTTGTTTTTGAGACCTCGCTGATTAAAATTTACCCAAAAATACTTAAATCTCCGAAGAAAGTTGAGTAAAAGTGGAAAATCCATAAGTGGTCGCTTTGACTCACTCGGTTAAATAGCTTGCTTACTGAACTGAACTGAATGAAGGACTTTAGGTCTAGGTAACCTGCGATTTCTGATAAGAGGTTATGAGAGTTCATTTAAGACACGGATATTTATTGGTAATCTTTAGAGATTTTAATGTAGAGTTTGAATAATTTTTGAGTTGTAGATGTTTGAGTGGGTGGATTTTAAGTTTAGTGGAAAGAGGGAATGGATTTGAGGGGAGTTGGCTTGACTTTCAGTTTTTTTTTTTAGATTGAAGGAAATTCCCGGTTTTGTGGGTTTATTATTTGGAGGTTTAAAAGTCAATTCTACTCAGAAATAATTTATCCTCCTATAGGTGGTCCAGCTATCATATTTATTAAAAATTTAATTTCTCTCCGGTTACCTTTAAACTAATTAACAATTAAAATCCCTAGTTATTAATACTGAAAAAAAAATATAGATACAAATAATTTATCCTTTTTAACAATCCTAAGAAAATCTAATTTCCATTAAACATCTTAATCCAAATTCTCTAAAATCAAACATAATTTAATGTGATTTTCCCCACTGAATAGTCTTCAAATCAATACCTTCCTGAACCATTTCCCACAAGGGCGAGAGTTTTCTCAATTTTTCCACATTTTCCCTAACCAATTCAACAGCATATTCAATTTCCGAATGAGTAGTGAACCTTCCAAATCCAATTCTAATCGAGGTATGTGCCAAGTCCTCACTAACTCCAATAGCCCTGAGGACATAAGAAGGTTCTAAACTAGCAGAGGTGCAAGCCGACCCCGATGAAAGCGCAAGATTTTTCAATCCCATAATAAGACTTTCGCCTTCCACATAAGCAAAGCTAAGATTAAGATTTCCCGGAATTCTCTTAACAGGGTGTCCATTGAGTTTGACATCAGGTAAAAATTCCATAACTTGAGTTTTAAACCTCTGTGCAAGTCTTTCCACATGTTTAGAGTCACTTTCCATTTCCTTCTTGGCGATTTCACATGCAGCACCTAATCCAACAATAAGAGCTGGAGGAAGAGTCCCACTTCTCAATCCTCTCTCCTGCCCTCCTCCATTAATAAGCGGAAGAAGCCTAACTCTAGGTTTTCTCCTGACAAACAAAGCACCAATGCCCTTAGGTGCATAGATTTTATGTCCGCTTAAACTAAGCAGGTCGATATTGAGCTGATTGACGTCCATGGGGATCTTGCCGACAGCCTGCGCTGCGTCAGTATGAAAAAAGACTCCATGTTCCCTGCAGATCTTTCCAATTTCCTCCACAGGTTGGATTGTGCCTATTTCATTATTCGCCGTCATGACCGATACAATACTAGTCTTATTATCAATAGTCTCCTTGAGTTGATCCAAGTTGATGAGTCCTTCAGCGTCGACAGGCAGATACACTACTTCGAAGCCTTCTTCTTGTAAATGTCTGCAAGTGTCCAGGACACATTTATGCTCGGTTTGAACTGTGATTATCTTTAACTTGCCTTTTTGCTTGTAAAAACGTGCCACGCCTTTCAAAGCTGTGTTGTTTGACTCAGTCGCACCTGATGTGAAGATTATTTCTTTACTGTCTGCGGATAAAAGAGAAGCCACCTGATCTCGAGCCTTTTCAACGGCTTCTTCACTTGTCCAACCGTAAGAGTGAGTCCTTGAATGAGGGTTGCCGAACTCGTATGTCAGAAAAGGCATCATCGCGTCTAACACTCGAGGGTCAAGAGGCGTCGTGGCTTGGAAGTCAAGGTAAGAAGAACGGCCTTCTGATGTACGCCCGCCTGCCATGTGCGCTATGCTTCTAGCCAGCGATTTCAACATTATTGGACATGTTTTACTGAATTTTTGTAAAATAACAAATATGATTATTGGAGTGAATCAATTTTTTGAATAAAGGGTTTTTAGGGTTTTATGATTTTTAGGTTTGATTGAATTTGATGGATTTTTTTTTTGGGTTTTTTTGATGGGAATTTAGAAAATTAAGGGAATTATTGGAAAAGTTGAAGGGTTTGATATGATTTTCTTTAAAACACCTTTTTAAACTTCAGTCTCGTCTATAAAAATAACTCATGTCTGGAATTCGAGTCATTTGCAGATTACGACCTCAGAATAAGGTTGAGGCCGAAGCTGGAGGTCATGAATGCATCGACTATACTAAAACTACTTTAAAAATTCATGTACAGGACAGACCTGATGAGATTTCCCATCATGATTTTGCATTTGATCATGTTTGTGGTCCTGAAGTGGCTCAAAGCGATTTGTTTGAGTATGCAGCAAGACCTGTCGTGGAAGGAGTGCTTAAAGGCTATAACGGAACGATTTTCGCTTATGGTCAGACTGGAAGTGGCAAGACTTTTACGATGGAAGGTCCAGACATAATGAGCACATCATACAAAGGAATAATCCCACGAATGATGGACGCATTATTCGAGGGTCTAGTAAACGCTTCCGAAACAAGCGAATTCACTCTTAAAGTAAGTTACCTGGAGATCTACCTAGAACGAATCCACGACCTTCTCGACCCAGCGAAGAACAACCTACAAGTGAAAGAAGACAAGCTTCGAGGAATCTACGTGCAAGACGCGACTGAAATTTACGTCGCCTCGCCAATCGAGATGTTAAAAGTAATGAGCAGCGGCAGTGCCAACCGAGCGATTGCCTCAACCAGGATGAACCAGCGGTCCTCTCGTTCCCACAGCATCTTCTGCGTATACGTCGAGCAAAAAGACACTCACGCTGGAAGTAAGACCTCCGGCAAACTTTACTTCGTCGACTTAGCCGGCAGCGAAAGCGTCGGGAAGACAAACGTGAGTGGAAAACAACTGGAAGAAGCGAAAATGATCAACAAAAGTCTCAGCGCTTTGGGAAATGTGATCAATGCGTTGACTGAGAAAAATGCAGGATTTGTACCTTATCGTGATAGCAAATTAACGAGAATTTTACAGGAAAGTCTTGGAGGTAACTCACAGACAACGTTGGTCATCGCGTGCTCGATGAACTCTTATAATGATAAAGAAACTCTTAGTACTTTAAGGTTCGGTGCAAGGGCGAAAAAAATTCAGAATAAACCGATTGTCAATCAAGAGAAAAGTGCGAAGGAACTGATGAAACAACTGGAAATGGCACAAAAGGAAATCACGAAACAATCAGAGATTATTTCTAATATTCGAAGTCATATCAATGAAAATTATGCTTCTAACTCACAGCTGGTCAATGAAATCTCAGATATTGTTCAAGGGTCTTTCACTGTTCAACAGGTTAAAACTCCAGTTTCTAAGGCGGAGTCTGAAAATTCTTGCATTTTACTTAAACAACATATTGAAATCGTCAAACTTAATGAGGAACTTCAGCAGGTCAAGGTGGAAAAGAAAGAACTTGAAGATGAACTTCAGTTTAGGAATAAGGATTTGAGAGAATACGAAATTCAGGTCTCTGGTCTTCAGGCATTGTTGCAGGAAGAACGTGAAAGTAGAAGTTTCTCAGAAAAAGCTATGAATGAAACTCCTCTTGACCTTTCTAATGTTGTGAAAACTTTTGAAAAGTTAAAAAATGCGATTTGTCTTGCTTTTCAAGATATTCCGAAAAGTGAAGTCTGGGGAGAAAACCTGGTCAAGAGTCTTCAGGAGACTTTAACTGCGATTCAATCAGTTGAAAGTGAAAAAATTCATTCTTCTGAACTTTCTACTATTCTTGAGGATAAAGTCGTGAATTCAGAAGAGAGCTTTTTGATGGAGTATAAAGATGTGGTCAGTGATAATTCAATTGACTCTAACAAACTAGAAAATAAACAAGTTAAAATCACTGAACTTGCTGCGGAAGTCGAGAAAATGAAGACTGTCATCGAAACTGACTCTAAAAAAATCAAAAAATTAAAAGAAAAACTCAAGGCAAGAGGAGACGCTTTAGAAAGGACTCAGAAACAACTTGAAATCAAAGCAAAAAATATTGAAGATGAAAGAGCTGCTGTTTCACTTGAAGTCAAGTATAAAGATGAAGAAATCTCTGAACTGAAAAAACTTTTGATCATGGAAAGAGAAAGACTTGTGCAGAACTTGAAGATGGACACACCCAAACAAAAAATCATTGACATGGAAGACCGACTTGAACAACTCTCAACTGACAGGCAAAAGCTTTTTGAAGACATTGTCTCTTTAAAGAAGCAAATTGATCAAAAAGACGAGGCCATCAATAAACTCACTTTAAGAAATGAAAGACTTGAAAGGCAGGTCAACTTTCAAGGATTCAGAAATTTAACACCTGGAACACCTGCTCCTATTGAAGTGAATGTTTTGACTAAGAAGGTAAGAAAACCTATTAAGGGAGGTGGAGGCGATATTTGGAATTTTCAGAAGAATAATCAGACGATTTTCACACCACAAAGTGAAGAGACTCAAGACTTGCAGAAGAAAAATCAGATCAAGTTGCAGAAGCTGAGAAGTAGTCAGGGTGGAGGATTCCAGTCGATAGTGAAAGGTGTTTTTGGAGGACTGCTAGGATAGGTGACTAATGTAATTGATATGAGAAGTGACACCTGCTTCACCTGTGCTGAAATCAACTATTTATTCTTCATAAATATATTTCCTTTCAAATGCAAAGATCTGATCAATGCACTTGAACTACTTCCTATAAAGATCATTTAATTTATTAACACCCTGAATCCAGCCATAGTTACCTCAAAGCTCTTCAAAGGGTTCCTTCTAACAAAACCCAACGATTTAGCAGATCTTCATCAAATCCTCATTCAAAAACAGTCCAAGTCACTCCCCTCTCCAATCAATCCTCATCCACCTTCCCGCCGTGAGTCTCCACCAGTCATTCCCAAATTCCCCTTCAGCAAGTGACCCTAAAATCTTTCAAAGGTTGTAAAGACTGCAAAATGGATGGCTCCAATAAATGGCAGGAAAGCCAAAACCCGATGCTAAGAAAGCAGGAAAAGCTTTAAAGAAAGGCCTTCACCAAAGAAAACACAAGAAGTGGACTACTGTGCGATTCCGAAGACCAGAAACCAAAGTTTTGCCTAGAAAACCCAAATACGCTCGGTTAAGCCTTCCTGGAAAGACCAGATTGGACAAGTTTTCAACGTTTTTACAGCCTCTTGCCTCTGAAAAGGCTTTGAAAATCATTGAAACTTATAACACCCTGGTTTTCTTGGTCGACCCTCACTCAAACAAGAAACAAATCAAGGAATTCGCTGAAAAACTTTACAACATAAAGATCACTAAAGTCAACACCCTCATCAGACCAGATGGTAAGAAGAAGGCTTTTATTAAGATCTCTCCGGAATATGAAGGAGTTGATGTTGCCAACAAGATCGGAATTATTTAGATAATCTTAGGATAGCTTTGAAGTAGATGAGAAAGTTACTTGATTATATGTAATATTATGTGTGGGTCTAAAACTCCTGGTCCCAGTCCTCAGGAATAGGCTTTGGTCTTCTTCTGACGTTATCAGGCTGCTCGTCGTGCATCTCTTCTTTCGCGATTACTTCCTCGATGGACATGTGTTTTGACACCGCGTTTTCGATGTCGTGGTTTAAGTCGACTTGGTTTGGGACTAGAGGAGCTTTTATTTGCTTTTTCATGAGATTTTCCCAGTTTAAATTACGGAACCATCCGTGACTTTTTAACTTCTCGCAAGAACCAGCATTCCTCATCACTGGATTTTTGTTGAGTAAGACTTCGATGAAGTTCTTTGCATTACTTGTTAGCTCAGCAAATGAAGGATATTCAAGTCTTCGTTCAAGGATTTTTTCGTATACCACGTATGGGTCTTCTTCACCTTCTCCGAATGGGACACCTCCACAGAAGAATTCGTAAATTATCACTCCGAGACTCCAGTAGTCTGATAAAAAGTTGTAGCCTTTACCTACTATCACCTCAGGAGCCATGTAATGAGGAGTTCCGACTACTGTGAAAGTACGACCGTTTAAGATCTTTGCGACTCCGAAGTCGATCAGCTTTGGGTAACCGTTTTCGTCGATCATTATGTTTTCGGGTTTCAGGTCTCGATATGCGATGTCCCTGTCATGTAAGTATTCAAGGACAATAATCAAGCAAGCCGTGTAAAACTTCGCATCAGAATCATTCAAAAGGTTCAAAACTCTAATAGCATCAAACAAATCAGTCCCCTTAACAAACTCAGTAAGTAAATAAATTCTTTTATCATCTTTAAAAGTTTTGATAAGTTTCAAAATCATGACATGATCCAAAGCCATAAGAATTTTCCTCTCAAGTACCAAATTTTCCTGTATTTCATATCTCTGAATCTTTTTCCTCGAAACAGTTTTCAAAGCGTAAAGTCTTTTTTTTGACTTATCAAGTACCAAAAAAACATTTCCAAACATTCCCTTTCCAAGCAGCTTGACAGCGACAAGGTCCTTCAAAGTGATCGAGTCGTCCTGCAGTTCAATCCTGGCAATGAACGAGTCTCTAAGCGAATCATCTAAAATACTAAAAAAGTCCGACCTATTCAGATACCAGCAAGTGACAGGTCCATTAGCGATGACAGAAGCGCTTCGAAAGTCATTAAAAAGCATGCTTCTTTCACCGAAATAATCAAATTTCGTGACAGTCCTGAGCAAAATTCCATCTTTCACAATGTCAACCTTGCCTGAGTGGATGATGAAAAAAGTATCACCTGGGGTGTTCTGTTGAATGATGATTTCTTTATCAGAGAACATTGAAGACTTCAGCGAGTTGATTAAACATGCGAACTTGTCAGAAGAGATCATTCTGAAAATATTCGTATTTTTCAAGTCGCTTAGCGCGTCAGGGTTCAAGTTGATATGTTCGATTCTTCCTCCTAAACACGAGTCAAACTCACTTTTAATGATTTCCGCTAAAATCGTGTCTTCCCCTGCTCGAATGTCCTGCTCGAAGACCTGTTCTTTCGTGGAAAACATGTCCTTGTCGCCGATGACTTGAAAAACTTGGGCAAGTGTCCGATTTGAGGTCTTCAGGCATCCTTTTACCACGACTACCATCTTCGCAGGGCTACAAGGTCCTGACTGAAACACGGTTTTTCCGTTGAAGTGACTTGAAACTTTCATCAAGTCAATAAGCCGGATTTTTTGTGACTTCTGTAAACGACTCAGGTACTCGCTTTGTTCGAAAGCGATCATTATTGAGTTGCGGTAAAGAATCTGCTGTAGTTGACTGCCCAGTGCTGTGTTTAACTTGTTTCGGCCGATTGCTACACATTTCACTTCAGTCACTGCTGTTATTGTTGCTGTTCGCATGCTGTTATAGAGAAGTGCCTGTTCACCGAAAAAATCACCTTTTTCCATCTCTCGAATATTTTCTCCTTTTTGACTGCAGAGGACCTTTCCTTCAGAGATTATGTAAAATAAATCACCTGGATCACCTTCTTTTACTATTCTTTCACCTTGTCTGAATTTTAAGCTGCTTAATGAACCAACCAAGGTTTCTCGTTGAGTCGGTGTAAGTAAATTAAACAACGGTACAGAGTCGATAAACTTCTTATTCTCCATGTAATGCTGAGTATTGACAGCTTTAACTGCAGACCTGAAAGTTTTCCGATCCAAGACCCACATCTGTACGATTTCAATCGTATATACCGAGGCAGACCTGGGACTGTCGTGTAACAAGGCAAGTTCTCCGAAGCTATCCCCAGGGCCTAAAATATTGACTTGTTTGCCATTAACGAAAACTTCGATTTTTCCAGCAGTGATGACATAAAAGTTAGTTCCAGGAGAGTTTTGCTCAAAAATCACTTCATTTGGTCCCATTACGTATAACTTCATCGAATTCATCACTGCTGCACGGTTCTCAGAGGAAAGAGAAGTGAAGATAAAATGCTTGTTAAGAGCAGATGAAATCATTTCAGCTTCTTTTGAAGTTTTGTATCGCTCTGATATTGTCGCTGAGACTGACTCAATTGATAGCTGACTTCCACGGCGAGGGTCTTGAATTGGGTGCTTGTTTTTTAAATCTTTTCGGGCTGATGAGCGGATTCCTTTTTCTTCTTCTGAACGAGTGTGGCCTCTATTCATTATTTTGATTATTTTGAGATTTTAGTTGAAGTATGGCTTGAAAATTAAGAGAAAGTGAATGGGTTGGTTAATGGTTGGAGAGGACTTCACTGCTCTATTTAAATTTATGATTTAACTTTAATTGTAATGCTGGGGTTAGATTATTTTAGAATTTATATTAAAGGTGGTAAAATTATTGAATTATTAGAAACTAGAGTTTTTTAAAAAATCGTCTCAGATCATTTTGGTATTAAAAGGTGGTAAAATCATTGAATTATTAGAAATTAGTGTTTTTAGAGTTTCTTAAAAAATCGTCTCAGATGATTTTGATATTAAAAGGTGCTAAAATGATTGAATTATTAAAAATGATTGTTTTTGTAATTTTTAGCAATATCATCTCAGATGATTTGATATTAAAAGGTGGTAAAATCATTGACTTATTAGAAATGAGTATTTTTATAGTTTCTTGCGAAATCATCTCAGATAATTTGATATTAAAAGGTGGTGAATCATTGACTTATTAGAAATGAGTATTTTTATAGTTTCTTGCAATATCATCTCAGACGATTTTATTACTGCGGCTAGGGAAGAAATAAAAAGGATTTTCTTATCTAAAGGCTTCGAGATCTTAGAAACTGACTTGGACTCCTACGCGTTTTTTCCTTTTATCACTGCTGAAGAGTATCGTGTAGATAACAAGGAAAGTTTGACTGAAGCTCAACTTCTCGCATATCCAGACAAATACGCACTTGATGTCCTGGCTGAAATGGAGAAGATTAGAAAAGCTAACATTTTGGCTTTTGTAATAAAACCAGAAAACTTATTGATGCCAGCTCAGTTTCTTGGATGGATCCAAAGATGTCTTCCTATTCGTTTTGCAGTTTTTAGTGAAGAAAGACTCTTCGCAGAAAAACAATTCATTTTAATAACTGGAGAAAAAGAAGGCAACAGGAGCCAGTTTAACCATCTCCAAAAATCAATAAATCACATTTTCAAGATATTAGAACTCAATGTTATGACTAGCAGGATCTTAACTTCACTTGAAGACCAAGAAGATTTCTTGAATTATTTGAAGATAGCGACTTTTAATTAACTTAGTTGATCTTTAGAATTATATAATTTTAATATTTACTTAATATTTAGTTATTATTATTATGAAGAGAATCAACTCTGGAATATCAAAATTCGAAATAACTGAACCGGACACAGAAAGGAAAATTAAAAAAGTGAACCTGGAGATAGAGAAATGTGAATATATCAGAGCACCTAAAATCACTTCCAAAAATTCAATCAGAGCGCTGGGTAGAGATTCACAGGAGAGGAAACATAAAAAAGCTATTTCAAGTATTGATCTTTTAAGCATCAATGGAGTTATCAAAAAGAAATTGACTTTCAATTCAACGAAAAACTCTAATCCTAACTTAGAGTTAAAAGAAACTCATAAAGCACTTATTCAGCCTACTACCTTGAACTTTCCTGAAAAGTTGCAGCTTGTTCAAATAAGTGACGAGGCTAAAATGATTAAACTTAAAGAAAAGTTCTCCGATTTCAAGAAAACCATTCATAATCTATCACGAAGAACAAAAACATATGATAAAAACCTCCAAAAAGTTAATTCTTTTTTATTCACTCAACGAGGAAAAATGTTTTCCAAGGCGATCATGCGTCGAGTGATCTTCAATGCCTGGAGAGAATTAGTAAAACTCCGAAAATTCCAAAGGAAAATTTGAAGTTAAAAACTGATAATCAATAAACAATATTCACACGAATTATTAAATTTAGCTTAACGAGGGTTATTCTTGATTAAGTCGAACATCGTCAGCTTTTTCGGCGATTCTTCATCATCCAGAGGTTCCTTCTCAACAACAGGTACCTGTTTTTCCCTAGGCGGTCTTTTCAAGACTTCTCCAAAGTTAGACCAAAAGCTTTTACTAGGAGGAGTCTGCCCTTCAGCCTCGACCTTGACCTCTTCCTTGACATGACTCTGAAAAACAGTTTGAACAGGAGCAAGGACCGGGTTTTCAAAATAACTCAACAACAAGTTATTCGCTTCTTCTTCATTTTTCCTTCGAATAGAAATTTTTTTCTGTATCTTGTCTTCAATTCTTTTGAACCTTGCTCGATCTTTCTGTCTTTTTGTGATCTTTTTAATGATTACTTCCTGTTTATAGTCCTCTAAGACCTGAGGACTGACGACTCCTCTCAAGTCCACCTCGACAAAGTAAGCAATTACGTTTTTTCCCAGATGAGCCAACTGTCTAAGTGGCTCTTACCCGAACTTTCTTTGTTCATTTTCAGTGATATGGACTCTTTCAATTTCTAGAATCTTGCAATGCAGTTGCAAAGGACACAACTCAAACGAGTTAAACTGTTTTTTCAGCATGGCCATGTTAAGAGGGTGCAAAAAGTAAGGCAGAAATTCAGCGACTTGATAAAAATAGTAAAAACCTTCACTTCTTGCTTCAAAGGTAAATTGAGAGTTCCGTTCTTGACAGTTCCAGTTCTTTTCAAGAAGTTCCAAAGCTTTCAAAATCGAGTTTTTCTCAAAGTCATCAAAAACCTGAGTAAGTGCCAAGTTCAACATTTCCTTTTCTCTTAAATAATCCTGCTCGATTTCAGTGTAAACCGAGAGTTTATTAAGCCAGGTATGAGAAGACTTCGAAGAGACCAGTCCAAAGCAGGTGCTTTCATCAGACTTTGCAACTTCAAACAAAGAAATAGACCCTTTCGGTCTTTTGACGAGTACCAAGTCGATAGAATTCCCTTCACTGATATGTTTATAGACCTTAAGTTCTACAGGTCTCAAGTCAGTGCTTTTAAGCGAGCAGTTGCAAACAGGACACCTTTTCTTAGCTTCAGTGATCCACAAATACCGAATGACGCAAGGCCAGCAATAGTAATGTCCACATTTATTCGCCCTGCCAACAAGCAGCTGTTCCTCAAGGCAAACCGGGCACTTTACTTCAGAATCGGTCAAGATTCGCACTTTCCTGACCACTTCCCAGTCAACCGGGAGGTTCGGGTCTGAATGATGGGCTCTGTAGTCAGCTGGTTGCACTGCGAAGCGATAATAAGGGCTTAACGTGATCTCGTTGTTAGTCTGCACTTTTGGCTTGAAGGTCTTTGATATGGTTTCTTTTTTATCTACTTTAAAACTCAGGTACTCTGAAGCGCTGTAGTTGAATTTGTTGCCTTTTGAACGTTTCGGGTTGTTTTTAAAGGAACCTTCAGGTTTTCGGTGGAACTGTTGACGGTGGTTCGCGATTTGTTGGGACTTTTGGATGATGTCGTCTTGCATTTATGAATTAATTAGAAACCTAAGGTTTTAGTTGGAGAGTCACCCAGTCGTTCCATTCGAAGAAGGGAATGTTTTCTTTAGAGGCTTTTTGGTATAGGTCTTCTTGGGAAAGGTTTTTGGTCTGTTGGCCTAGTTTCATCTTTGCTGCTTGGAAGGTCTGAGTAAGGGTTACAAGTGAAAAATACTCCTCGATTGCGGGTTTACGATCTGTTAGTTGAGAACCTCTTCGTTTTGAACTTCGAGATTTTGACTCTTCTGATAAGGTTGGAACATTTGGAACTGTTGGAAGGATTGAAAAAGATTCACAGATGCTTTGATCTAGAGTTGATTGAATAACTTTTTTTGTGAAGAGTGATAATGAAAGAGATGGTTGACTGGATAAAGTAAAGATCAATGGAAGGACTGTAGGGGATAAGCATGTTTTGTAGGAAAATATAGACTGGCAGGATAGGGTTGGCTTATTCGGCTTTGGGGAACATGGGATTGATTCGGAGAATGAAGAAATGGAAAAAACTTTGCACTGAACAGGTTTCAAGGGATTTATTGAATAGTTCTCCATGTGGACAAGGTTTAAATTTTTTGCTTCAAATTTTTCAACTGCTTCTGGGATAATAAATATCGAGTTAACTAGTACCACTTGAAAAGAGGGTCTTTCAGTTGGGGTAATTTTTTCAAAAATTTCTCGATTTCCTTCCTTCACAGAATTTTCTGAAAAGCATTCAAAATTCTCGCAGTTAAAAACTGGATAAGTTCCTAAAGAAAACCTTTCAACTTCTAATTCCCGACAAAAGTTAACCGGTTCAAATCTCTGAAGCCTAAGCTCACCCCTCTGCCCTTTAACAGAGAAAACAGAAATATCATTCTGATGGTGAATATCACAGACCTGCATCGAAGTGACATCAAAAATTTCACTTTCAGTGATACTAAGTCTCGATATCTGACTCATGAACTCATTCGATCTCTGCACTTCAAGGCCAGTGCCAATTTCAATGCTCATAACCGCTCCTCCAAAAGTTTGGGTCTCTTTATTATCAGCTGTTTTTCTCAACAAGAACTTAGAATACCCAGAAAGTGAGTCTTTCACTTTCTTTTCCAACATTTCAACTTTTTTCTCAGTTTCACCCAGAACAGTTTCAAGTTGTTTATTTTTTATCTTTAAAGCTTGATTCGAGGTTTCAAGGTCTCCAATTGAATTCTCATATTTCAGCTCCTGAATCACCAACTGAGCTTGAAGCTCTGAAATCAACTTTTCAGATTCATCTGAAGTACTTGATTCAGGCAAGTTGTTTAAGAATTCTTCTGAAAGCTCCTTTTTAGTTTCTGTTCTAGTTTCAAGTTCTTTTTTTAGCTCTTGGTTGGATTGTGTTAGTCTTTCCACCTCGCATTCCAGTTTCAGAATTTCTGTTTTGCTTGTGATTTTCGGAGTTGTTTCTAAGGTTTTTTCAATGAACTGCTGGGCGAGTTCGACTGCGACAAGACAGTCTTTTTTGAAATGGAAAATATCGTTTTTTAGGTCTGAAACGAAGGAGTCTGAGAGGGTTTCAGGGGTTTCTCTGAAGTAGTCCTGGCACTTGTGTTTGATTTTTTCGATTAGTCTCATTGAAATGTTGGGGTCTTCAGCTCTGGGACGAACATGAATGTTCATTTTTAACAAGGTTAAGATTAAAGCAGTTTTGAATAGAATGATTAAAACTTTAAGTCATCGAATATTCATTTTCCTTTCTAAAGTAAATTATTATGAGAGATGAGAACTTTCTGGTCTTCTAGAAATTTCCAATATGGTTAAAATTTTCAAAAGACCTTACAAATAATGACTGACTTCTACGAGTTACTTGATATTCCTTTTACTTCAGATGAAGGACTCATTCGAAAGGCTTATTATAAGCTTGCTAAACTTTGGCATCCTGATAAGAACTCTGATAAGTTAGCTTGTTCTAAATTTCATGAAATTTCTCTGGCGTACAAAACTTTATCGAATGCCCAGACGAGAAAAGTTTATGATATTCAACTTTTTCTGGACTCGAAAGGAGTTTTTTCTGCTAGGAAAAAGCCTCATACGGAGATAAAAACGAGTTTTGACTCCAAAAGTACATTCGATTATATATATAACCTTTTTAAAAGAAGTGAACAGTCTGACTTCGAAATCAGGAAAAAGAGGCCGAGGAATAACTGATTTTTTTTAACTCAAGTCTTTAATTAATCCTATTATTGGTTTAAATTTATTTATTAACATTTGCTAGAAATTATTATAGTGAATTTTATTGTATTTTTGGTTGATTGTTGAATAAAGTAGTCTTTTTGATATTGCTGATTTCTGATAAAAAGGAATTAGATGTTAGATTAATGATTTTATGTGCTGAGTGTGTTAATTTTTAGGATGATTAATACTGTATTATCTTGTAGTTAATTATTGGAATTATATCATTTTTGAAATTTTAAAATTATGTAGTGATACTCATACTTCTAGGTTTTTGTGCAAATAATTTAGGCTGTATGTCGTGGATTAGTATGCAAAGGCCAGGATTTTATGAAAATAAAATTCTTTTAGCAACTTTTTACATACTTAGAATATTCATGAATATCTTCCTGCACCTTAATTTTGAGTTCATCATCAAGACTGTAGTAGAAGTTATCATTTCTATTCATTAATATTTTTTTTACTTAATATTTTTAAGGCTCAATACATTTTTTGTAATCTTCATTCTCCGAGATTCAACAGTGTAAAATGATATCAACTCCTTCATATACCCAATCAAACTCATTCAATTAAAATCCAAAAATAAATAATCATTAAAAAATCCATTCTAAATCCAAACTAACCAATTAACTAATTCTCACCTTCAGAAGTCCACAAAGACAAATTGTCTCTAATAAGTTGAAGAATCATAGTCGAGTCCTTATAAGCAGTTTCATCAGTCAAATTCTCCAAGTTCTGAATAGCATCATCAAAAGCCTTCTGTGCCATAGTGCAAGCTTCATTCTGCATCTGCATAATTTCATAGTTAAAAACTGAGAAATTAAGTGCAAGTCCAAGTCGAGTAGGATGAGTCGAATCCAAATCACTGACAGCTTTATCATAAGCTTGTTGATAGCATTCCTGTGCACTTTTACTACTTTCTTCCTTATACTGTCCTTGTGCAAACTCACAGATGTACCTATGGTAATCTCCTTTCATCTTCAAGAAGAAGACTTTTCCTTCTGAGTCGTTCGTGTGAGGAAGAAGGTCCGAGTCGATAAGTCTCAGAATTTCTCTGCAAAAGCTTCGAAGCTCGCTTTCGACTTTTTCTTTGTAAGTCGCTGCTCGACGCTTGTTCTCATCGTTTCCTCGTCGGGACTCTTTGGATTCTATCGAGTTCAGCACCCGCCAGGCCGTGCGTCGGTTGCCCACCACGTTTTTGTAGGCCACTGACAGGATGTTACGCTCTTCGACTGACAACTCGCTGTGCTCTTTGCTGATAAAGGCACGCACGAACTCTATCATCTCCTCGTATCGCTCGGATTGCTCGGACATTCGGCATAATAGCAAAAGTTCAGCTTTTGAGAGAGAACTCAAGTCTGATAACTTCACCATTATTAAGGGTCATTGGTTTAGAGAATTTTTTTTAGGGTTGGATGGAGTTTTTGGGGTTTTTTTTAGGATGAAGGGGTTTAAGAGAAGTTTTTTTAGGGTTTAAGAGAGTTTTTTTGGATTTTTTAGGGTTTTGGGGAAAGATAATTTTTTTTGGTGTGTGAGGGGAAATTTTGAGAATTTTAACGTTGCATACCTTAATAAGTTGTACAAATAAAATAAAGATCCATATATTAGCACCTTTCTCATTCAGTTCACAAGTTTCAAGAGATTATCATTTGAATTCAAAGAGACATAAAAAATAAGACCCATCTTTAAAACTTATACCAATTATTAAATTCATTATTTTTCAACTTTTCTTCAAATAGCTGTGATCAGGTCTGCATATTCTAGGTGAATTAAGGATTGAAAGATAGCTCACAATATTCCCTTGTTTTTTTGAAATGCTAGGCAAAGGAACTGAAAGTTCTCTGATTCTAATTGGTCTAGATCCATGATATCCACTAATAAGCTTAGGTAATTTTTTGCTTTGAGACTTTCGAGTTGTTATTTCTTCGAATATTTGATGAACATGAGCGAGTGAGCTTTTTCCGATTGTTAAAGAATCGTCATTTACTTCACATATTTCAGGGATCAAGCCTTGACTTTTATACCAGCTTAAGTCTTTGATTTGATAAAATTTGTTGTTCATTAATAATATCAGCACTTTGATTACTTTGAGCTGTCAGATTGGGTAGGTCATTTAAATAAATATGAACACTCGAAAGGACCCACTTGAGAATTATCTTGATTCTTCAACACGTCTCAACTTTTCAAACTTTCCAGGCAACGAAGAAGAGCCTCCAAATGAGATCCCAACGCAAGCCTTAACAAACTCTCTAAAACACATAACAAGTACTTTAATCTCATTCGGTTTCCCGCCACTAGGAAACCTTCTTTCCCCAGATCATTCCGAAGTTCAAAAGACAATAACCTGCATCTATTCCCTTCTCCAGCAGCGTCAAAAAGACATGAACTTCCGAAGTGAAGTATCAGACAAGTTACGTTCCCTGGAATCAGAGAAGTCAAAGCTTCAAACCCAATTAGAAAAATCCCAAGAATCAAAAACAAGTCTCGAGTCAGAATTAGGAAAACTTCAAAATTCAATAAAAAACCTAACTTCTAAATCAAAACAAGAAAAAGACAAACTTCTCTCAGAACGTGACGAGTTAAAGCGAGAAAACATCAAACTTTCCAACAAAGAAAGCCAATGTCTTCACGAACTAAAGAAAAAAGACGCGGCTTATGCGAAACTTCAAGACCAGCTACGTAAGACCCTAGGTGAAAAAGACCTGCCGATAAGAAATTCAATTGAAATAACTGGACCACTTCATACAACAGGTCCTTCTCTCTTCGGCAAAAACGGAGATTCCGAATTTTCTTACATGATAAGTCGCGGCTTTGAAGAAAACCAAAACGCCTTGTTACTTGAAAATAAAGAACTTAGAACTTCTCTTGACCTTCTTCAAAATGAACTGCTGGACATGCTTCATCAACGAAAAGAAGCTTTTCAGAAAAGGTACTCAGCTGAACTAGGCGATGAAGTCCCTGACTTCTCTGAATTCAAAATCGCGCCGTTGAAAAAAGACTTGTTTAACCTTCCTTATCAAGGCCTTTCTGAAGAAGTTGTGAAAACTTTTCAAGAAAATATGAGAGTCTATCAAAGGTTCCTCGACAAGGCTGATGAAGTCGCACTTGAAGTAGACGGTGAAGGAGAAGACCAGCTGGGAAAGATCAAATGCGTCGCTGACTTAAAAGAACTCTTGAGTAAGAATTACTTAGAAAATTACAGAGTTTTATTAAAAAACCAGGAAATAATGATGCAAAATTCAGTTCTAGGAAGTAAGACAAAAGCTCCTGACTCAGTTGGACTTCATGCTTCTAGACTTAAAGTCATCAGTGACAATGAAATCGAAAAAGCAAATCGATTTCTTCAGGATGAGTTCAAAAAACTTGAAGCAAAACAACAGGAAATTGAAGAACATCGCGTTTTTGTCTCTGAAACCGCGCATCGGCTTGATGAGGAAAAAATTTTAGTATCGGTAAAAGTTAAGTAGCAACAAAGGGAGCACCTGCTTGATGAAAGGGCTCGATGGGAACTAGCCTTGCAAACTGCTTGTAAACTCAATAAGGAAATCATTGATGAATAGTTAATTAATGAAGTTATACGATTTACAATGAAATGAAGGCAACTCGAATTGGATTGTCGCGTTTGGATAACCTGATAAGTTGCAGAAAGAACGAATTCCTTTTAGAACTGAAGGGTCAGTCGCTTTCACGTGGAAGGAAAGGTTCATTGTCTTACCCACGGCCCATTGATGAAAATTATGAACATCACAAACACCTTCAAGTGCCTTAATCCTTCTTTCTAACTCATTTCCTGATTCGTCATTAGAAAATTCCATCAATTCCATTATCGAGTCTTTAGTTTCAAGTAATGCCAGGGCACAAATAATAAGAGATTCTAAAACAACTAGATAAAGTCTGATGTTTAAAGGACAGAGACATAAAACATGACTCACACTGCTCCACATCAAGAAGATTTTAATGAGGCCTGAAAATTTGACGTAGATTAAAAGTTGGAATAAGTTTATCAGCAGGACTATTGAATGGAGAACTATTGATGACTCTGAAGGCCTGATAATCAACTCTAGGTGAAGGTCGTTTATCATGAGGAAAATCAGCAAAATTGCTGAAAATAGTGATGATAATGATTTTGATCTACCCCAGCCGAATGAGTACTTTTTCGAAGGTTTTCGAAATAAAAGAAGGGATGAAGCTAGTTCGAATAGAATTGAGAAGAAAATTCCTGTTTCCTGGATGTAGATTGATTGGAAGTACAGGTGAATTATGGTGGATAGCACAGATAGCAAAAGAAGAAGGGATAATGTTTTTACTTGCTTTGAGTCACCTGATGGAGAGATGATGACTAAGTCTCTAGCAGTGGGAGAAAGAATTTCTAATTGGATATCAGACCTAGCTTCCATCTTGTATTCTAAAAGTATGAAGAAATTTAAATCAACAAGTTTAGTTCGGTGCTTGTCATGATCTTTCTTTGATTTAAACGAAAAAAATCACTTTGTAAGGATTTAGAAATAAATTATATGATTATGAGAAATACTTCTTTTTACCTCATTAAATTATTTTATTTATTTTAACTCTTTATAAGTTTTATGTAAGGTAATGAATTCAATTTTAAATCTAGTGCAAACAGCTGAAAGTCTTTAGTGTTTGGACTCCTCAGGGTAACCAAGTGATAATTATCCAATATAAAGCTTCTAAGGTATCAGCTCTCTCTTGATTTTCAGGAAAGTCATACATATGAATCTACACAATAATCCCAAGTATTCAGTGCTTTCGCAATTAAATGATTCTATGCAATTACTAAAACTCTTAATGAAATAAACAATAATCAGATAATTATTTGAGAAACATTTGGATAAAATTTTTAAGTGAACTTTATTGACAGTCTATCATTGCGGCTGTAGCATGTAAAGGACATCCGACCTATGAATTATCAGCGGCCTTATTATCACTTTGAGCTTCTACAGTTTCCTGAGATCAGCAGCCAAAACTTTAGAGTGATTCACAAAGTTTCTCTGGATATTAATAATCTTCGAATGGTTTATCGATAGGATATGCTCTGTGGTAGTCTTAAACCTGGGAATCTCTTCAAAATTTCAGGGCTTATGTTGATTGTTCCTCTTAATTTTTGAAATAATATTTTGAAAGCATTCATATATTAATCTACTTGTCAATAATCACTTGATTAATAAAGGAAGAATTCCTCTCTGCTTAAATTTTCAACGCCTCTTGGGATAGGCTGAATAAGATGTGATTGAATTTGATTCAGGGTTAATTTACCTATTTTTTAAACCAAGCAAGGATAAACTTTGATATTTATAAGAATCTGATTCTTCCTACTACAAAGACGGTCCTCTGTGAGACCCTGGGCTGACAATACTTCCAAAACTTCTACTCTACAGACTTGAGATAGAAGAACCTAAACCTAATAAGCGACAAAAATAAATAATTAATATTCTTAAAATTTCAGTCAACTCTAATTGTGTAAAAATTCTACTTTTTCTATTCACATCTTCAATCTAACCGAAAGTAAATCAAACATCAAAGAGAATCCTTCATTCCTTCCTTCTTCTTCAATATCATTAAAATCCATTCAATATAATATCTACCTATTATATTCCTTTAAATTATATTTGCATAAAGGACAAACCACACTATTCTTCAACCAAGTCTTAATACATTCCTTGTCAAAACAATGTTCACACGGTAATCTAATAACTTCAGCACCATTCACAAAGTCTTCATAACAAATCGTGCAGTTGTCATTCAACAATTTCAATGAAGAAGAATACGAAAACTTATCAAAAGCGTTAATTTCTTCTTCTTCCATATGAGGCTGAGGGCACAGTTCAGTAAGTATCCGAATGATAAGCAGCGCTGTTGTATCATCTCCTGCAGCGATCGAGTCCAGTAGTTGTAAGTTCAAAAAGAGCAAATCCATTGGGTTTAATTGTCGAATTTGAATTACTTCTGGATTTGCATTTTCTAAATCGTTTTCAGGGGGGTTTAAAACCAGTGGAGGAGGAGGAGGAATACGAAGTTGAACCTCTGAACTAGATGAGGATATTTGGGGAAGGTAGGGAAGTGGAGGCGGAAGCACTACTCGACTTTCTCTTCTTCTTATTGAGTTCCTTCTCATTGAGGTTGATATCTCGTCGTAGATTTCTTCGAAATCTCCACGGATTGACCCTCGTTCTATGTCGAAGACTAGAGGACTGTTGTTTGATCCTGGGTGGATACTGAATCTTAGACGAGAGGGGTCTTCACGGTCAATAATCAACTCAGGTTCAACTCTCTGTTCCCTTTTATTTTCCTCAATCGGCCTCTCAGCCCTAAACTTTTGAATCCCTTCAATAGCATTATTGAGATCCCAGAAATTCTGAATACAATAATCTATATAATCCTGTCTGAATCCCATATCCATAAGATTCCTAATCAGTTCCGGTTTTCTAATCTGATAATCTTTATAAAAGTGAATAGCTTTATCCTCAGAATCAAAACGATCGCCTAACACATTAGCAGCTTCTTTCGGAATACCTGAGTCAATAAGTTTCTTTTTGATCGTTTTGCAGCCCATTGAGTTCAAAGTTTCCAGGGCGGATTCAAAGGTTTTATGAGTTTTTAACACTTCTTTGATAGAGACTGGGTCGTAACCCAGAAATTCGAGTTGTTTAAATAGTTTCGACTGGCTTCTGAAAAATGAAAACATTTTATAGAATCTTGATTAGGGATGTTGAAAGGAAATTTTAGAGATATTTGGATTAGAGAGAATGTTTTAGAGTTGATAATTTGGAAGAGAAAAAAAAGGAGATTTCAGAGATATTTGGATTAGAGAGAATGTTTTAGAGTTGATTATTTGGAAGAGAAAAAAAAGGAGATTTCATAGATTTTGAAATTTTTTTTAAAAAATTGAAAGTTTGGGAAGAATTTGGGTGAGGTGGGTTAGGATCAGGAGATTTATTACTGGGTCTTTGGATTTTTAAATTTTTGGATTGGTTGATTGGGTGGGTTGGGTTTTGCCTGAATCCTATATTATGAAAAAATGGAATTTAGACTGAAAATCTAGCTCTGATTTATCATTCAAGTTTAAATCTCTAAAATTATCCTAAAACTTGTACCACGTAGCATCAAAAGTGACTCACTAATAATACTCTAGTTTATATAAATTTATTATTTTTCATATTTTATACCAAGTCTCATAAACTAGCATCTTCAACAGAAATGGTGTTTTTTTCAAAAGTAAGCCTATCTTCTTTCAATAATCTGAGTATTAAATGAGCCATCACAACAATATAACACTAAATCTCTATCATCACTAAGGCCGCTGAAAATTCATTGTCATTCCCTAAATTTTTTTTAACCCTCATCATCTAATTATAAGTGATTTATAACTTTCCAGACCTTAATTTTGCTTCAATACATCTGCTTTGGCCCTAAAAGCCTCCAAAACAATCGATTGGCGTAAAAAAAGGATATCATATTTAAGGCAAATTTAAATTTCAGGGTATAAGACCTAAAAGATAAACATGATATAAAATGGATCCAAATAATTTAAATTTTTTGCAAATCCAGACATATCTTGAGCAATCCGACCATACAATAGCTTCAATAAACGTTTTCCTTTCTTTCAATTACAGAAACCCTAAATCAAATCATAAGTAAAAAAAATTTTTTCATTTTTCAAAATTCCTTAACAACCCAAACCTCTTCAAATTTTCTTCCAATCCTGAAATCCTTAAATCAATCCAAGTTCAAAAACTCCCTGATTTCAAAGTAAAAATTTTCAATTTCCCTCCAAATATTACTCCATTTCTTCAAAAACCCATGAGAATTTAATGAAACTTATTGCTTAATTGTTTGAAAAACCTTAATCCTCATCTAAACATATCTGAATTAATTAGTTTTCTAATATCGAAGCTCGCTGAAGTTTGAGTTTATATTTCGAGGCCTTGCCAGAAGTTCCCTCTGCATGGGTATGTCCGATGACGTAGTCCCTGTGGTATTCGCAGTACTTCATCCCTGGAGCGAGACATGCGACAGAAGCCAGTCCCAGAGCCAGTCCCAGAAAATACCCAGTCATCCAGTCCTCAACCAGGAAAATATTAAAAATGTGTTGAAAAGCCAGTCCAAAGCCAAAGAATTTCCCATTGTAATAAGGCCCGAGCACCCTTGAAAGTAACACAAGTCCTGCACATCTAGAATAAGCAGAAGTAACAACAGTTACAATAACTGTTAAGTACTCTGAATACTCCCATAAGAAGCCATTCCAAATAACTACCTCAGTCACTAAAAAGATAAGAAGGACAAAACTCACCTTCTGGAAACTCAAAAATCTAAAAATCAAGAAAAAACTAACAGGGACTAGAAAAATCGTTGAAAAAGTGAACAAGTTTTTTGTGTTTTGACTGAGAATCGACTTCAGCAGACTGTTTTGAGCACCTTCTGTGAAAAGGACTAGAAAACAGATGAAAACTCCGAAAGGACGAGGAATCACTGACAGTTCATTCATCCCTGCGAATAAAGGTCTGTGAGTTTTAATCACTTCTCTGAATATCGAGAGGTTTATTATCAGAAGGACCAGGCAGGTCGCTGGAAAAAAACAAGAAAAAGAAGGAATTGAATGGAAAAGACCTCCAATACTATTAGATACCAGTTTCAATGCGATTATTTCTGATAAAGCAAGAAATTTGCAATTGTCTATCACCACCTCGCATATGTAAGTAAAGGTGAAGACTTCGAACATGCCAGAAACAATCGCTTGAGAATAAAGCATAAAGCCTGTTGAAAGTCCTGAGATGTAAATTAGCACCAAGAAGGTCTTACTTGGAATATAGTCAAATATCAAACCTCCTGATATTGTTGCTAAACATTTGCATAGGAAATACTTGAAATCGTCACTTTTCGGTTCGAGTAGTGAAGATGATAAAGTAATTAGAATTGTGCTGATCATGAATAAAGGGATAAAGTCGTAAGGAGCTCTCCAGTTTGTCAAGTTGAACCCACAGTGCATTTTTATTAATTCCTAATATTTAGTGACTTAATCAGCTACACCCGACGGGCTCCTACAAAGTCAAACAATTCAGAAATGTCGACATCAAGCCTGGGTTCCATATAAACGATTAAATTTCCATTGCCAGTTCGAATCTTCGAATTATCAAGATCAAACCCTGCAGACTTCGGAAGACTAATTCCATCATTGAGCACTCCATCATTCAAAGACTTTCTATAATTATCAAGAGCATCATTGACAATGGTTTGAACATCATCTTCATCAACGTCAATAGTTGAGCTGATGATTTTGACTTTCTGTATCTTTAAAGTTTCGATATTTCCTTTAATTTTCCAGTTCTCAAGTGTGAATTCTCCTTCAGCAAACGATCCAGCTTCAATCAGCAAAGCGACATCTTGGTTCACTTTGACCTCGCATCCAACATTTCCAGTCATCGAAACATCTGCTGACCATTTCTGACTATCATGAAAGCGAACAAGAGGATTATCGTTAAAAGAGCAGAAGATACTCATCGGCTGGTCAGTCCCATATTCATCAATAAGAGAAGGAATAAAAATCCCCACTACTGTTGTCGTCAAGCCAAAAGGAAAGACTTCAGAAACAGTGTCATTCGTGATGTTCAAGTCAAGCATCCCTGCCATGTAAGCCGAGTAGGTGTAAGAGTTGGCTACATAGTCAGAAGCGACGATTTGAACACCTTTTTCTATTTTTTGATTCACGATGTCGGGCTTTGGAATGGGAGGAGAATAGTTTGGGTTGTCATGCTCGACGAAGATCCCTCTGCTCATTACTCCTAACATTTTCTCAGTGATTTCAGGGGGCTGGGTAAGGGAATAGTTAAAGGCTATCACATCGTCAACTTTCGTGTACATCTCGCCAAGGTCGAACTCATTTATCGCGTCTTCTATTAAATTTGAAAAGGAATCTTCGATTAAATCTTTGATTTCTTTTTGGAACATCTGAAAAATCCAGTTTTGGTTCACTTTGCTGTCCTTTTCAACTCGAATTTTTAACTTGTCTAGGTCTAGAGAGACTTTTTCTGTTGATACCTTGAAAAGAGTGGAGTTTGATACTGATAAAGTCACTTTTATGCCTCCTTCTTCGATGTTTACGTAGGCACGGCCGTAGTCGCTTAGATGAGAAATGCCGTATTCCCATCGGAAGGTTGTGTCGAGGGTCACGTTCGTGAAGGATAAAAAGATCTGACGTTTTGAATTCATTGTTGCTGAATGATTTGGGATCTTTAAAGTGTTTATTTTGATTTCTTTTAATAGGATTCCGATTGATGAGTCTGAACGGGAGTTCTCGTAATTAAAGTATTGGTCCTCTATTTGGTAGTCCCCTACTGAATTTTCTAAAGATGTTGCTAGGTCACCTAAAAGGTTATTTATCGCGATTTGACTAGCAGAAAAGATCAAAGCAGAGACTAAAGCAGCCATATTAACTGGTAAATCGAACAAAAAATCCCTATCCTAATCAAATCTAATTAAAAAAAATTTCATAATGAAACCAAATCCTTAAATAAACCAAACACGTTTCTTATATAATCATGGACCCAGACGACCCAATCAGCATATTCGCTGACATGAACTTAAATTCCGACGATTTTTTCCAAATCTTGGAAACCCACCGAAAAAGCTGTCAACGCGAAGGCCGTTACGACGAGGCCGAACTGACACGTTTACGCATTCTAGAACTACGAGCCCACGAAGAACAAACAAAAAAAGCCCATTTGCAAGCACGACACAAGGCTGAGAAGTCAAGTCTGTTAGAAGCTCACAAGTTAGAAGTCGAACAACTGACCGAGAAGTGGAATTCCGAGATCATGCCGAAGTTTGAAGAAAGTGTGAGAGTCTCTGTTTCACAAATGCAAGAAAAGCAAAAAATCGAGTTAGAAGAGCTGAGAAGGAAACAAGAAGTTGAATTTGAAAAGATGAAAGCTCATCCACCTTCAGAGATTCTTAACTTAAGGAAAAGAATGGAAACCTTTGCAGCTGCCGGTGAATATGGAGACGCGAAAAAGGTCAAAGCCCAGTTGTTTGAAATCGAAACTGACTGGATCACTCGACTTGAGGAGAAGATGAAGGAAAAGTGGCAGGACCAAGTTGATAAAATGATTGACAAGCAGGATAAGGAAATGAAATTCGGTATTAGTAAATTGGAAAAACAACGGCAATTGAAAAAGATACAATGGAAGAAAGATGAGGAAATTTTAGAAAAAAGATATAATAATGTCAAAAGTGACCTGCTTAATCAGCAGAAAATCGAGAAACAGAAACTGACGAAAGAATTCTCGGTTAAAAGACAAGCCATGGAAAGTATTTCTTCAAAAATGAAGAGGCCTCAGGACTCTCGGTAGTAATAATAAATGGAAGATATAGTTTCCAGGTAACTTTCACTCAGCAGAAAGCTTTTCGTCGGTGGACTCTCTTCTCTTACAACACAAGAGTCGCTGACTTGTTATTTTCAGCAGTTTGGATCAGTTCAAGACGCGATTTTGATGGTCGACAGAGTATCAGGTCGTTCTCGTTGTTTTGGTTTCGTGACAATGCAAGATTCCTCGATAATCGAGGCAATCACGTCACAGTCTCACTTCTTGGATGGGAAAAAAGTTGACTGCAAAAGAGCTGTTCCTAAGGAAACCCACCAGCAAGTACAGGTCGATCCTTATTTTAAAACGAAGAAAATGTTCATTGGAGGACTGCCACCTGATGTCACTGGAGATGTTTTTAGAGGCTTCTTTGAACAGTTCGGACCGGTTGAGGATAGTGTTGTTATACTTGATAAGGAGACTGGCAGGCCGAGAGGCTTCGGCTTTGTGACCTTCCAAGACGAAGACACAGCAGACAAGGTGCTTGCAAACTATGAAAAAAACTGCATAAACGGAAAGTGGGTCGAATGCAAAAAAGCGACTCCAAAGTCAGGTTCAACAGGGCAATTCCAACCCCATAATCTCTACAACCCTCACGGATTTTCATATCCTTTTTTCCAGAGCGCATTCACCAGCTGGTACCCAGACTACAGCTTTAATGAAGGGTAAATTAATCTTAAACATGATGACTTGAGTTAAATAATCAATACCTGCTGCCTTTCATCAGATTCGGCTTGTACTTCATTTTAAGTATCGGCGAAACTGACTTAAAGTTCTTTTCTTGCAACATAAACAGCTTTCCTCGCTTCCAGTCATCTTTTTCAACAATAGAATTCTGCCGACGGATGAGATTCGCTTGTTTAGGAGGTTCTGGCGACTCAGGTATAATAATACTCGGGTAAACATTATCCAATTTCAGACATTTCACTCTTTTCCCTTCATATATTTTCGAGTGTTTTCGAATGGACTTCTCAACGACCAAGTTGTTGATGTAAAGAGAAATACTTTCAAGTGACTGACGAGAAGTCTTCAGATTTGACGAGTCGAAAGCTGGAAGTGACTTAAAAGTATGTGATGCAAGATTTTTAACACCTTCTAAAATCGAGTTAATCATTTTGAGGCTGTTTTCGTATTCGTTGATCAGTTGTTTGTAGTTCTCGACCTGGACTTTCAGAAGAGCCAGTTCTTCTTGTAGGTCCTGACTCATCAGCTCAAATGACGTCTGTCTTGACGCAAGGACTGAAGGACTTTCCCAGAGGGTTTTTAGAGGAGTTTCGAATTTCTGAGTGGCTTGATTAGGAGTTTTTGAGATTTCTAAACATTTTTTACCTGGTTTCGATGGCACCTTGCGAGGACTTTGAACTTCGATGTAGTCGATTATTGTCGTTTTACTTTCTGGTGAATCGAAGTCAGGACTTGGAAGGGAGACCAGGTCACTGGTTTCTAGTGAATCGAGCTGAGACTCGAGTGACCCTGGAGGAAAAAATGTTGGACTGTTTAGTTCAAGGTTCAGCACTGAGACCATATATTTATTGATAAAGCTGAAAAACTCTAAAAGCCTCATGAAAAATTGTGATCACTTCAAAAACATCTGAAAAACATTCAATATAAAAACAGTTAAAAAAAAATCAGAAATTTTTTTCTTTAACTTAAAAAAAACTTTAAGACTATTTTTGACTTTAAAATATTCTTCAAATCTATTTGTTCAGAAACTCTTATAAACGATGGACTCTACTAAAGAAGGGGTTCTACTGAAATGGACCAACTACATCTACGGCTGGAAGCCTCGGTACTTCGTCCTTCACGACGGTCTCTTCGAGTACTGCAAAGAAAAAGGCGAGCCTTTAAAAGGAAAAATATCTCTTTCAACCCTATCACTAAAAAAGCACCCAAAGCGCGACACAGACCTGATAATAAACACAGGAATTTCCACAATCAACCTTCGAGCCTATAACCCAAAAGAAGCCCAAGAATGGTACGTGGCATTAAAACGAGCGGGCAACATCGAATGCAATTCAAGCTTCCTCCACGAGAGTCAGCGTCGAGGAAGTGTGGAAGACGTTCCTGCTTCATTCGCTCAGAAGGTAAGCGAGATGTGGAGTGTCCACGCGATGATAAGCGAATCACTTGACACTCTTCCAGGCTCTTTACGTTCAAAGCATCCAGAAATCGAGAAGACATTCGGTTTATTCAAGACTTTTAAACTTCTCGCATCAGAGGCTTTATCGTTTTTAGAGTCTGAAGAGACAAAATCAGTCGCAACCTCACGTTTTTCAATAAATGAGAGAAAAAGTCTTGAATTTGGTGAATTTTCACAGAAGTTCAAAGTCGCTTCAAGTGAAGATCATTTTGGTGGAAATGAGGTGATAGCAGAGGAAGATGAGGAAAGTGTAAGGTTTGAAGATGCGAGAAGTCACGTTTCAGAAGAAAAAGAAGAATATTGCGTGCCACATCGGCGAACTCTGCCTTTTCTCCGTGATCCGAAGACAAAGTACAACATCTGGAGAGTGGTGAAGGACTCAATCGGTAAAGACCTGAGCAAGATGGCAGTCCCTGTTTACTTCAACGAGCCCATCAGTTTCTTGCAGAGGTACACAGAAGACCTGACTTATCATGAAATTTTGTTAAACGCCTGTGAAAGTGAAGAGCCTCTTCAACGCCTTGCTTATATCGCTTGTTTCGCTGTCACTTCTTATGTCGGCACCTTGCAACGCAATATGAAACCTTTCAACCCTCTTCTAGGAGAAACTTACGAATTAGTTAGAGACGGGTACCGAATAGTCTGTGAACAAGTCAGTCATCATCCTCCTATCTCTGCAATGCATTGCGAGCACAGCTTGTTCACTTATGCAGGCAGTGTTAATGTCAGGACCAGTTTCAAGGGAACCCATCTTTGTGTCACTCCAGTCGGTAAGTACCATGTTCGTCTTCACAACACTGGAGACCACTTTGTATGGTCAAAACCTCAGACAAACGTTCACAACATCATTTTTGGAAAAATGTATGTCGATCACTTTGGAAAAGTCGAAATTCTTAATAAAACAACAGGAGACGTCGCAGTTTTGAACTTTCATAAAAAAGGATGGTTTGAAAAAGTTTCTAATGAAGTCAGTGGAACGGTTTCTGATAAATTTGGAAATTTGAGGTTTAAACTTATGGGACAATGGCATCAACAGATGAGTATTGTCGATGTCGTGAATGGGAAAATTGTTAAGGTCTGGGAAAAGTACCCGTTTCCTGAAGGGTTTGACTATAATTATTTTTTTAGTGACTTTGCAATTCAACTGAATTTGCCACCTGAATATTTCCCTGGGTTGCCTAGAACTGATTCTAGGTTTCGGCCTGATCAGAGAGCTCTTGAAAATGGAGACTTGAAAGAAGCTCTTAGTGAAAAACATCGCCTGGAAGAGAAACAGAGGGAAGCCAGAAGGAATTTGGAGAAATCTGGAAAGGAGTATTACCCGATGTGGTTTAAATTGATTGAAGATGACTGGGTTTATAGTGGCGGGTACTGGGAATGTAGGGAAAGTGGACAGGTTGAAGCCTTACCTGATATTTTTTAATTAAATTTAGAGTTTTAAGGTTAGTCGCTTTTGCTCTTGTTTAGAAGACCTTCAAATGAAATGAAGTACTTTGCTATGAAGATTATCAAGAGTAGGGCAGCTGATAATACAAAATACTTCACTGACCAGTGATCTTCGGAAGTCGAATCAGAATTCTTCAATCCGCAAAGCTTTTTGATTGGCAGGTTGCTTACTTGTTTGCTCAGATGTTCTACTAAGTCATCTAAATTACATTCAAGTCCACAGATTTCACTTTCAATGTAAGATAAAAAGTCCCTGAATCTTACTTTAAACTGATTCGCCACATAATGGATTTCTAGAAACACTGCTGATGCTGGAGGTTTTGGAGAAAAGTCCAAACCAAGCAAGTGCAAAGCTGCCAGAAACAGTCCTTGGTCCATCATATAAGGTAAAAATCTTTGATATTTCCCTTGTTTTTTAGTAGTTTTTAAGAATTCATTTAAAGTTCTAAAAATTTCATTGAGTCCAAGTTTTCCTTGTTCTTTGGTTCCATAAAGTAGCCATTCATGATACTTGTGATAAACTTTTTTCACTAATTCCCTTGTCTGAACATCAAAACCTGAAAAATCCAATTCAGAAGCATTTCTTTCCTCAGCACTTATAAGGTAACTTCCAAGTTCATACAAAACTTGAACAGAAAAGTTTGAAACCTTCGACTTAACCACTGAAGAATTTTGAATTTCTAAGAAAATTTCGTGATTTTTAAATTTTTCAATGTTTTTATCCAGAAGTCCTTTCAATTTAAAGCAGTTTTCTTCTGGACTCATCATCAGGTCTGCTTCACTTGTTTTAAGTGAAAAATTGTTGAAGATTTTACTTTCAAAAATCTGATTTAGCTGAATTTTCAAAGATTCTCTAGCAAGTTCATTATTTTTAACAAAAACTGTGCTATTATATCGAAAGTTTTCTTTAAATACAGGAAAATATCTTTCCCTTATAAGTTTTCCAAGAGATTCTTCTTGCTTAATGCCGCACTCATGAATTTTCCCTTTATTTTCTACCTCTTCCGACGAGCTAAAAGGAAAAATCACACTTGGATACCCAGTAGGAACTCTAGCAATTTCAACAACAGCAACAAGCCTACTCATCGAAACCCTAAAAATGACGCAAATCACAAGAATCATCTAGAATAATGCAAATAAATGGAATCAACAGATCGTCAAGTGAACATAAAGACCATTTCCGGAGAAGTAAAGTCCTTATCAGTGCCATGCTCAATATCAATTCTTGACTTCAAACAAAAAGTTTCCCAGCTTTTCAATGTTCCAGTCGATAAACAGCGACTTATCTGTTCAGGCAAGTTGCTGAAAGACGAGCAGAACTTGAACGATCACATCAAAGAAGATGGTCAAACAGTGCATCTGATGGTCAGAGCGGACCAACCGGCCGGGAGTCAGCCGGAGCCGCAGCGTCCTCAGCCCAGTCCTCAGCCGGCCAATCAGCAGATGCCTTTTCAACTTGATAGGCTTTTAAGCTCGATGGGCCAAATCATACCTGGAATGCAATATGTTGCGGGAGCACAGGGACTACCTGGAGCTCTTCACTTCAACCTTGGACAAGTTATTACTGGTCAGAACCAACCAGGACCTTTTCCACCTGCACAGTCGGTTCCTGTCTTTGGAGCTGGATCTCCGAGTGGCTCTTCTGTGAGTTCTGTTAATGTTACAACTTCTGCACATTCAGCACCTGCATCATCAAGGCCACCCGCTCAATCCGGGCCCGCAGGTGCATCAGAAGTCCCCAACAACCAAAACACAAGCCCAGGCCATCGCGCCCAGCCTCATGGTCACGTGCATCAAGGAGTTCACAGAAACGTCGAAGTTTCTCTTCCATTCGACCGAGTCCACAACATAGGAAGCATAGTAAACGAGCTTCACGGAGGATCAGCGAGTTTTCCACCACCTCGAATGCCTTTGTTGCCATTTCAAAGGAACCCGATGACCTTATTAGGAGGTTTTTTGCATAATTACGAGTTCCAACTGCTGAGGTTTTTGCCTTTTATTTCAAGAGCGTCGGATTTGTTACAACGTGAGTCGCTTATGACAGACCCAAACGATCGCGCGCAATTGCAAGCGCTGGTACAAAGAGTAGCGGCAGGTTTGAACGAAATAACAGCAGCCACTGCGCCTGTAGCAGCGATGTTATCACAATTGCAGATTGGCCAGGCTCCAGGGCAGTTTAATTTGAGGATGGGTAACTTGAATATATCACAAGAAGTTCGAGCAGGTGGAAGTCAGCCCGCGCCTCAAGTAGTTCCAAATCCAAGCGCTTCAACAAACATTCCAACCTCATCCAACCCTTCAAACCCAGCGAATCCAGTGAACCCATCAAATGCCTTAAACCCATCATCTCCAATGAATCCAGCGAATCCCATGAACCCCTCAGCTCCGCCTCCTTCAGGGGCAGGTCTTGACCAAGCGAATCCTTTGTCAGGTCTGCTTTCAAGTCTCTTCCAAGGAGGTCTTCCAGGTGGCCTGCCAGGCATGGTCGGGTTGCCTCCAGGGCCCTCTCAAGGAGTTGTACAAAACGATGGAAACCCATTCGCAATGATGATGCAAGGCGGTGCTCCGAACCTCTTTTCAATGATGCCAATGTTTTCACAGATCCTAGGCGGAAACAACGGAATGACTCTAAGAGACATGATCAACTCACTTCAGATGCACGACGAAGAAGAAAGTCTTCCAATGATGGACTTTTTTTACAATCTGAGAATTCCAGAAGTAATGAGTCTGGCCTCAGGGAACTGGGAACCAATTGAGCAACAACGGCCCGCAGTGAGAGAAAACCTGATAAGGCTCATGGAAGGCGACAGTCCTGAAGGGCGACAACGAATTGTGCAGATTCTGCTGGACTACATACAGAGACAGTACGCCGTACCTGCCGAGTTCGTTGATAGAATGACTCCAGGATTCGACCCGCAGGCGCAAATTGTGAGGATTAGTGAAAAGTGGCTCAGGAATCTCGTGGACCATGTCATGGACTACTCGGGAAATGCTTTTGTTCCGGAGTTTAAGAGGATGCTGCTTTTGCTCATTGGTAATTATACTTTTGATATGAGTCAGAATTTACAGGGTGGAATGGCTACTGTACAGCTTATGGTGCAGGCTCAGATGAGCACCGCACTTGGTAGGATCATACCACCTGAATTTGTGGGACTTATTCAGGGATTTATGGAAGGATTGATGAATAGTTACCTCTCCTCATCCAACTCTCTTTACCAGGACTATCTCAGCACAAACCGAGTTCAAGAAGAAGCTAAAGACAGCCAATCTCCTGCTGGAAGCCTCTTAGCGACATGGCAAGAGACCATTGAAAGAGACCAAAAAATTGAAATAAGGCCTCAACCTCCATTTAGCAGAAGTTACTTATCAAGTGACCTCTTTTCCCAAGGCTCTTCAAACACTCCTGAACTACAGTCGATATTCATCACAACTCTTAACTCAAGTGTCACTGAAGCTGGAGCAAGTCTTGATGCTCAGAATGTTCCTTCAGAAGTGGTTCAAGAATTCATTAGGAACTGGAGTTTGGGAGTCAGGGAAAGGATAAGGAACGACTCGGATTTCAGAAGTGGAAGGTTTGAAGCTTTGGATAGACTTCGTAAATAGATTAGAAATTAAATGGCTCTTAAGGGACAAACTCCTGATAATCCTATGAGGTTGTATGCTGATGGCGTTTTTGACTTGTTTCACTTTGGACATGGAAGGCTTTTTGAACAGTGCAAAAAAAAATTTCCTTTTGTTTATTTGATTGTTGGAGTTGCTGGAGATGATGATGTTATTGCTCTTAAAGGAAAACCGCTTATGAATGAATTTGAAAGGGCTAAAAGTGTTGAACAATGTAAGTGGGTTGATCAGGTCATCTGTCCTTGTCCCTGGGTTTCAACAGTTGATTTTTTAGACCAAATCGGTGCAGACTACATCTGCCACGACGACATTCCATATGTAATGGGTGCAGATGAGACAGGGGACGTGTACTACCCAAGCAAAAAAGCCGGTAGATTCCTAGCGACTCAAAGAACAGAAGGAGTATCAACAAGCGACCTGATAATCCGGATGATCCAAAAACGCGACACTTTAATGCAATTATCAAAACACAAAGAAACTTCAGGTTTCCTTCACTACAAGCAAAGTCTAAAAAAAGGTTTCAAAGCCCTTCAATCACTTTAGTTTTGAATAAATTTCATCATAATAAAAATGAGTCTTCTCTTCCGGATGATCGGAAAACTCTCAGAGTATAAACGATTAGGAGCCTCTTCACTGATCGAAGCCTGTCAAACTCTGAGTCCAAAGTCTTTCATCGACTCTTCCGACTGCTCAGAGGCAGTCTCAGAGCTGATAAAGTACCAAAGAACGAATGCCCTGGTTCACAAAGTCGTCACTTCTCACTTCGAAAACACTTCCAAAAGCCTGACCCTAGAAAACTCCTCATGGAACGATATGATCTTCTTTCTGAACCAAGGACTACTCACCAGAGACATGCATGCAGTGGACTCAGCTGTCAGTTTGATGTGGAACAACTTTAAAGATAAAGACTTTCCCCTTATGCAGGTATGTTCTA
The DNA here is from genome assembly GCA_006503475.1 of Stentor roeselii. Classification (NCBI taxonomy): domain Eukaryota; phylum Ciliophora; class Heterotrichea; order Heterotrichida; family Stentoridae; genus Stentor; species Stentor roeselii. The sequence goes on from RSEH01000123.1 coordinate 110,144, forward strand.
GGTAGATACTTCGGACTCTTATCTCCACTAAACCTATTGGAACATCGGAAAATCAAAAACTTTGGAGAAAGGTCGTCGCTGATCTGGCTTTTCATGCAATGCCTTTGAAATGGTCACCTGAGGAAGCGAAACAGTTTTTGAAATTTTATGGAAAGTACCCTGAAAATTTCGTGAATCTTGTCAAGTACTCGATTTTATACATGGAGGAAAAAATTACCCCGATTTCTATAAATTTATTCAAAATCGATCAAGCTGAACAAAAAAAACTCATTGAAAATAATCTTGAAAATATATCCATATTCGAGGAGTTTTATGATGATAATGAAAATGAGTACAATGAATTGAAGAATATTATCAATAGAAAGGTAAGAGAAAGTAATATAAGATCAACAAAAAATTTAAACCTTAAAAAGATCTTAGGGAGTGAGATCTATGAAAGAGCAACTAAATTGTTTCAAAAGTATCAGAACATATATCAAAGTATGGAAGATTCGAGTGAATTAATGAGGCCTAATAAAAATAAAAATGAAGATTATGAAGATATCTTAATGGATATCAGAAATTTTTTTCAAGATTTACCTAAAAACACTAAATATGACCAAATAAAAGAATACTCTGATCATGAACTTGTACAAGAAGCTTTTCTATTATCTAATCCTCAAGAGAAAGATCTAGAGAAACTTGAAAAATGGTTTGAAAGCATTGTGAACACTAATAAAAGAGTTTATATCTCATCAGAAGTCATGGTTTATATCATATTAGCTGCCATAAATAACAACAATGACAACTTTCTTGCTTTTTTATATAAAAACTATAAGCATTTCGCCGATGCTCCTCTTCACCCATTGCTCTGTGTTGAAATGATAAGGATTATAGCCGAGTCGGATGTTGAAGGGGAAAGGTCCACAGCAGCCATAAATTTTATTTCAACCTGCATGCTAACCTTGGAAACAGATTCTCAAGGTCCTTTTGATTTAATTTCAGTTTCAGAGAATCTCCTCAGATGTTTTATTAAAGATCAACGTAACAACGATGCAGCAACTGTAACTTTTAAATAGCTTTTAATCAAATTAGTCAATTTTGACTATGATATTCCTGAGGATATCGTCAATTATTTCGATAACTACTTTCGCAAAATTCAATGCTTTGAAGGACTGAATTATTTAAAAAACTTGAATATGCCAATCAATAAAAAGATAGAACTCATTAAATATCTTCAAGAACAAGATCAGCTTATTAAGGCCGGAAAAGTGAATCAGATAACAAATCTGAGTCAATTTAATTTTAGTGATGATTGTGAATTTTTGGCTGAATATTTCTGGGTGAAAGATAGCTATGAGTTTATACCTAATGATCAGAAAAACGATGAATGACTAAATTTTTAGATTAGATAAATAAAGCTTTTAATAAGACTTCAGCCACTGGATGACACTTCAACGTAAATAAAAGATCTGTCTTTGATATCGGCGTCCTGTCGTCGAGGTTTGATTTGCATTTACCTGTGTATATTCCATTAGACTCAGTCAGATATGAGATGATGTCGTAACCCTGAAGAAGATCTTTCATGTTTTTATATTTTGTGAGCACTTCGTAGTACTGTTTACAGTCCTGATAAAAGTAATGAGGAAAATTTAAGTGGTCATAGGAAAATTTAATTGAACTGTTTTTTAAACATTTCCATGGTGTGTTGTAAAAGAAGGGAGTTTTTAGGTTTCGATCGTGATAAAATATTCTACGAGCCTTTGGAAGTTTTTTTGAATATTTTACAACCTTTTTGAACTTTTTTTTTAGTTTTTTCATCATCTCTTTATTCAGAGACTCTTGGTGAGGAGGAATGGAAGTTTTTATGTACTGATATTTTCTTTTCAAGGGTCGAAAGCAGATGAAATCAGACATTTATATTATACTAGAAGCTAAATTTTTTAGTTAAGTTGAATCCAAAGACTTCTGTAAACCTTGTCATAATATGGGATGCACTTCAAGCAAGAGTGAAAGTCTAAGTCAAGACGAAAAAGACGCTGATGCAGATTTCTATCTCGGAAACTATTCCCAAGCCTCTAAACTCTACAAAAAATGCTTGAAACGTCTAACAAAACCTTCAGAAGAAGACGAGTTGAGAGTTCTCAGCAAGCTCGGAATGTGCCAATTGAAAAAAGGCGAGTCAGACAACGCTCTTAAGTCATTTAAAAGCTGTGAAAGACTAATAAGACACTCAGAATCATTAGAATCAGCAAAGCTTTTCCAAAACATCGGCCTTTGCTTCATAAAACTTGCAGATCACAGCGAAGGCCTGGTTTATCTCGAGAAGTCTAAATCGATATTAGAAGAAAACCTGGAAAAAACCAGTCCAGAAGTGGCTCAGGCTTACTTTTACATCGCTGGCTGCTACAAAGAACTAAAAAAAACACAAGAAGCCCTCGCCATGTATCAAAGGGCAAAAGGAATTTACCAGAACTCGCTTGACAAGAACTCAGGAAGCCTGGCTTTTATCGAAATCGCCATCGGGACCTGTTGTGTTGACCTTGGAAATTTCTCTGAAGCGATAACAGCCTTTTTGCAAGCGATCTCTATCAATGAAAAGGGAAAAGTCAAGAATATCGACCTGGAAAATCTTTATCAAAACATCGGCCTCTGTTATCAAAGAATGGAAATGAATGAACAGGCCCTTGAATTTTATCAAAAAGTTGAAAAATTTTATGAGAATGGAGAAAAAAGTTTCAATCTCTGCATCATTTATGAAAATATTGCAAAATGCCATAAAAACCAAGAAAATTACTCGAAAGCTTTGGAATTTTATAAGAAAAGTTTAAAAATCTGTTCAGAAGTCCTTCCGAAAAACTCCTCAGAACTTGTTCACCTCTTCTGCGAGATCGGTAACTGTTTCGAGAACCAGCAAAATTTTGAAGAAGCTTTAAACTTTTACAACCGTTCCTTACAAATCACTGAGCATCTCACTCCTAAAAGCGAAAAACTCGTAGAGATCTATTCAAGTCTTGCATCATGTTACCATTCCCTAGGAAAAATCGATGAAGCTCTTCTTTTTTACAACAAAACTTACGACTCGATTCCAAAAGACTCGAAAAATAGTTCAAAATCATTGGCAACGATTTTTAATAGCATAGGGTCTTGTTACGGTATCAGCGGGGATCACGAAAAAGCTCTTGAATACTACGCGAAGTGCAGAGACATCTGGCAAACTATTCTACCGCCAAACGACCCGGACCTTGCAATGATCTTCAACAACATCGGCCTTTGTCTCAACAACCTTGGAAGGAACGAAGAGGCTTTGGACTACTACGAGGCCTGCATGCAAATAAGAGAGTTGACATTACCTGCGAATCATCCAGAACTGGGCACTTTGTATAATAATATCGGCATCTGCTTTGATGACATGGGAAACAGTGAAGAAGCTTTGAAGTTCTATGAAAAATGCAAGGATATTTGGCAGGAAATCTCTGGAAATGAACATGATATGGGACTTATTTATTCAAATATTGGAAACTGCTACTTGGCACTTGGAAGGTCGAAACTTGCACTTGTCTTCTTTGAAAAATGTAAAAGTTGCTGGGAACAGGATAATAGAGAGGAAATTTCTGATACTTATTTTTCTATTGCTACTGCTTATTTTAATATGAGGAATCTGGATGAAGCTCTTGAAAACTTCAAGAGGGTTAAAAGGATGAGGAAAAAAACTGAGGTTGAAAGTCAGGAATACTTGTGTTGCTTGAATTGTATTGGAAACTGTTATTATGAAAAGATGAATTTTTTGAAGGCTTTGAAGTATTTTAAGAAGGTTAAGGAGCAGGTTGAGAGCACGATTGAGAGTGATATTGACTTGGATCAGATATCGATTAGGATTGCTGAATGTGAAGAGCAGGATAAAAATTAATAAGAATTGTTTTAATTTTTTAGTATTTTTACTTTAAGGTTACGGGTTCGCTAGTGAAAATAATTATTTAAAGAATATCATGGATTTTTAATTTTTGTAATTTCATGGAAATGCTAGAATTTCACATCCAAAACTAACAAAAATTATTCTATTACACCTTCAAAGCTAATTTCTTCGCCTTCAAGAACAATTTATCCAAAAAACTGGTATTAGAAACCATAGCTTCCAAGGCAAAATTTTTAGTATCAGCAAGTCCTAGCACCTGTCCAAGCCCTTCCGATTGTTGACTATTTTTCACATTCTCAGTCGCTTCCAGTATCCAACTCTCTTTATGTATCTCAATAAATTCAGTCTTAAACATCAAGTACTTTAAAAAATCTTCTCTTTTCACTTGTTTCAAATACTCAGGGTCTTCCTTCATTTTCTTTACAAGTACCTGAATAAAAGTCTCAGCAATTCTTTTATTAAATCTCGACTCCTGCAAAAAAACCTCTTTCTTCAAAGAATTTCTTCCAGTTAAAGATTGATTCGAACCACTTCGCGAATGGGTTCTTCGCGTTAAAGGCAAGACTCGACTAGTTGCAGGTGTTCTCGCCCTTGAAGAGCTGCTGCCTGAATCACAAATTTTCTCTATTCTCTTAAATCGACTGATTTTTTCTCGATGGTTCTCTTCAAGCACTCTAAACATTTGGCCAATTTCAGAAAGAAGCTGGAAAAGTTCTGGACTTTCGCGAATTTCTTCAAGTTTCAACATCGAAGATTGAATTTTCAGCTGATTTTCAGAAAATATCAGGTTTTTTCTTAGGTTTTCTGGTAGTTTTCGGATTGTTTGAGTGAAATTTCCAGGGTTTGATGAAAGATCCAGAAAAATTTCCCAGATTTTAGAGGTTTTTGAGGGTTTTTTTATGGTTGTTTCGATTTCACAAAGGCAGAAAAGGAGGATTTTCAGGCCTTTTAGTAGAGATGTAGAAGGATTCGAGACTTTTCGAAGAAGCTGTTTAAGAATTACTTGAATTTTTTTTTTGGAAAAGCGGATGATTGGAATAAAAAGTAAAGTTTCTGCTTCAGACAAGGTGTTTGAACTTTTTATTAATGGAAAAGAAAGCCTGGTGTTACAGATAATCTCTTCAAGATAAGGCGATAAACTTTCAGGTAGAAAGGGTTTGTTGATCACCCTTTTGCACTCATTAAAAAAACTCTGAACTTTTTCAGCAGATTCTTGAAACCCTGAAGAAGTGCAAAACTGGAAAATCTCACCTTTTGTAAACTCATCCAACTCAGTCCTCATCCTACTGCATTTCCAAAGTTTAAGTAAAATCACATCAAGACCTGGCAAGTCCCACTCAGCACTCGTTTTTCCCTGTTCTGAAAAAGTTTCAATTCGCTTCACATTCACTTCCCGTTGTTGAAAAGGACTTGATTTCAGAAAAGGGGACTGAGGACAAAGCGGCCAGTTTTCAATGTTAACAACTGAGCTCTTCGAAGCCTTATGAAAGAAGTTCCTTGTCAGAAGCGAAGAGTTCTTAGGACTGTCCTTCATCAAAGCCTGCTGCAAAAGTTTTTTCCTGGTTTTTGGGACGATTTTGACAGCTGCGGGTTTATCCATAGTTTAAATTGTTATGAAAAATTTGAAAGACTCTCGAATCGACTCAATAAAAATAATGAAAAGACGATTATTAAAAAGCCCGATCGAGTTTTCAGCAGCTGAGACACTTTTAGTCCATCCTCGGCATTCAGAAAAGCCGAACCTGGAAATCCAAGTGACTCAAAACCCTCAACTCACAAGGAGACCGACGCCAGATTCTCTTCAGAAATCAATGAAAAAATCGCAGAGTGCTGAACTAATCAAAGTGCTGACAGAAAAAAACCTGGAAATCAAGAAACTCCAGGAAGAAAATGGTTTACTTTCAAGTCAGTTAACTGAATTGACAGGAACAGTCAAGAGATACAAAAAGTTGAAAGGCATTTTGAAGAAAAAAAACCAAACAATTGACTTTTTAAGAAAAAGTAGCTTGAAAGGGTCAGGAGTGGAAGTGGAAATATTGAGAAATATGCCGAAAAGAACGAAAATACCGAGAGCTGGCTCTAGACTTTCAATTGACAGCGATCTTGGAAGTCTTGAACAACTCAGCTACCGACCGATGACAGCTGCGAATCGAGTCAGACCTCTACATGAAAGCCAGAAAAGTGAAAGTTTGCTTAGCAGACCCCAAATCGACCAGAAGCCGATTTTCGTTGGAAAATTCGCTGGAGAGATGCGAGAAACGCTTACAAGAACTGAAAAAATCCTGAAAGGATGGAAGCGAGTTACTAAGATTATGTGAATTTAAACATTAGCTCTTAACAAGGCCGAAAAAAGTTCAACTTGAGAATAAATTTCCAACACTATTAAAAATTATTAATTTGGCTGTGATGCGATGACAGTCTCACCTTCCTTGAGTCCAGTTTTCTCCCCAATCTCTTCTTTTTTCTCTCCTCCAAGCAGCAAGTCGATGCTAGTCGCGAACTCTTCCCAAAGTCGATTGAATTCTTTGGTATACATATCCGCGATTTCTGAGTCTTCAAAAATGACGACATTTTCATGATTTTTCGTTGCTGCTTGTTTAGTCCAGTTATAACTGCCAGTGATGACGACTTTATCGTCGATGACTACGAACTTGTTGTGCATGTGAGCCTTCTGGTCAAGGTCAACGCGGACTGGGTATCCTTCATCGTGAAGGGCTCGGACGTCAGAGCCTGGTTGTCTCATCATTTCGTCGTCGAAGATCAGTCGGATGTCGACTCCTTTCGCTTTGCACTGACGGATCGCGTTGGCCATGTTGTCGTTGGTCAGAGCGAAAACGCAGATGATTAAAGTCTTGGTGGCGCTCAACAAGTGCTTTATCACGTTCTTCTCCGAGTTCGGGTTAGGGAAAAAGTGCGCTTCTCGCAAAGGCTTCTTCGGCTCCATGTGGTCTGTTGACAATGATTGGATCATCGACCGGCCCCATTCAAATTTACTTGGATCTGACTCGATTATTTGAAAAATCGCTCCAATTGCAGCGCTTATCAGTCTTCGTGGCGCTGATGAGTTTTTAAAGAGAGAATGAAGGGAAGGGCTCAGGTCTGGCTCGCCTGAATGCTCTGAGATGAACTTTTCGATGTCTTCTGAAGAGGTCTCGATTATTACTGGCTCTTCAGGGGGTGGATCTTTTTTACCTCGCTTTGATTTCGGCTTTGGCTCTTCTGTTGGCGCGTTCGGGTCTTTTGGCTCTTTTGGCTCTTTTGGCTCTTTTGGGGCTTTTGGAGCTTTTGGGGCTTTTGGGGCTTTCGGCTCTTTTGGCTCTTTTGGTTCTTTTGGCTCTTTTGGAGCTTTCGGGGCTTTTGGGGCTTTTGGGGCTTTGGGTTCCTTTGGTTCCTTGTGAGCTTTAGTCTTTACCTCAGGTTCATAAGAATCACTCGAGCTTTCCTCCTCTACAGACTCTTCACTGTCTTCCTCTTGAGGTTCTTTTTCATTTGACTTGTCTTCTTCAGTCTTTCGCGCTTTTTTGCCCCACGGCATTTTTATATGAGAAAATGGAAGAAGCTAGTTTTCGATATTCCAACCCAAGTAACATTTTCATTTCTTTAAAAGCCTTTAAAGCAACCGATTTTCCATGTTTTGCACAAGATATGACACTCACCTCAAAGCTTTTCATATTTTTTCAATGTCTGGAAAAATTGTAAAGGAAAAACTGGCAAAAGAACTCGCAAACGAATGCAAAAGTATCAAAAGGGCGCTTAATAGGTTGAAACTCCTGGCACCGAGTGAAGCTGGCAGCAAGATGAAGAAAATTTGCAGAAAATTCAAGGAAATGAGCAGTTCCTGGCTTGCTTTCTCTTGTTTGACTCAAGAAACTATTGAAACTGACAAGAAGAAAGCCTCGAAGTACCTGAGAAGCATGCAGATTAGTCGAAAGATGCTCATGGAAGTGAAAAAGGACAAGAAAAGGATAAAAAGTCAAGAAATCATTTTAAGGAAACAAGAACTACGACTGGGAAGGAGTCTTGATAAAATCAAAGGAATGTGGCAGAGTAGCTTGTCTGACATGGAAAGCAGTTTAAAAATGCAGAAAGACGCCCTCAATCGCATCAGCCAAGATTATTTTTCCGGAATGAAAGGCATCGACCATGAAATCAACGACGTTTTAAGAAGTCCTGCAGAGCCACTTGTGCCGTCTTTGAATTTCAATCCGCTTTCAAGTAAAAAAGTCAACACGAAAAAACTTTCTGGTCAAAAAACGTCGAATCACAAGGCTTCTGATGAAGAATTCATTTCGAATCGAAGCGCTTTTTCGATTTTAACTGAAGATGTTCCTTCTGCTCGTAGTCTTTCTACGAATCAGAAAAGACAGAGTAGAAAGAATTTTAAGACTGCTCAAGTTTCTGAACCTTCAAAGTTTTCAAAACCTGAAAAAATTAAGAATGAACCGCCTCGCGAGGGCATCTGTCAAGAAACTTCCGAATTTTCAGCAACTTTAGCTGAAAAGTCAAAACCAGATAATGTAAGTTTGCTTGAAATCAAAGAAGCTCTTCTTGTACTGAAAAAGGCGAATCTTATCAACAACTCCGGAAACTCCCAACTGTTAAAAATCGCTGAAATGATTAAAGACCCTGAAAATACCTCGAACCTTGAGTTAATGCTACAGTTAATTGAGATTGAGAATAGGAAAAACAAGGCTCCAAGTGATAAGAAAAAGTCTCGAATCAGGATTAAACCGAGGATAAAAAAAAGCAAAATCACTGAATTTGATGACACTTCTCGTGAAAAGTTTAGGTTTTCAGAAGAAAAGTCTTTTAATAGGACATTACTTTCAAATGAATTCCTTTTGTCACCCAAGAACTTCGATGAAGGACTTGAGTCTTTCTGTGGGAAGGAAGAACTCACGGATGTTAAACTTGAAGACTTATTAGGTGTTGCTTCTTTGATGGAAGACCTGGGCCTTGTCTCTGCTGATAATAGCTTGATCAATGCTAATGATCATGGCACTTCTGGGTTTATCTTTGAGGATGATAGGAGAGACGGTTTAAACAGTTATGATGAAGTACCTGTGAAAATTTCGAAAAAAAGTAAATGATTTGTGATGTAATTAAATTGAATTAGATATAGTGGAATGAAAAGTGATAATTTGAATTTATTAAGATTTTTGTTGAGAATTTAAGTTAGAAATATTATGTGGAGTATTTTGGATTTAAATATAAAGATTCCAAAGTTTAAGTAGTTGCTTTTTCCATATTTAGCGTTTGCAGCTATTGTGTTTAATTCGAAACTGTAAAACCTAGAAAATATTTAAGATTAACTGATAATTGCACACCGAATAAATTAATTCAGTATAAACAATGTTAAGACTACATCTTGCCCTCCCTTATTTTAAGAAGGATTAATTGCTAAACTAATTATCTAAGATTTTTATTCTTATCTATTAATCCTCATCAGATTGCTCGATATGCTGCTCAATTTCTTCTTTCTTCTTCTTTTTTATCCATGTTATTATCTTTGAAACAATGTATACTTTAATGAAAACGGATATTACTGAAATCATGAAAATTTTTGCAATTAGTGAAACGATAGTGTTAAAAATCCACATGAAGCTGGTACTTTCCGGCAAGCTAAGTGCGAAAAGTGAAATACTCCAACAAAAATAAGCAATAATTGCACAGTAAATAGTAATCAAAACGATATTCAATATTTTGTTACATTTTAGAATTTTCAAGTTATCTTGTTTTGTTAACTTAAAGTTGAGTGGCTTAGCTTTAATAAATGCAGGTACAATAACAACAAGAATATTCATGATAATCGAGGAATAAACCATAACAAGAAAATCCTGAAAAGTATATTTTTTAATACTATCAAGTATCCCTGTGCTATCTTTAGTGTCACCTCTGTAGAAAAGACCAATGAAAAACATGTTTCCAAGAAAAACCGTAAAAGTTAGAGTGCATCTCGCAGCCCGAGAATGATAAGGGTCGTTAAAGTAAAATAATCCAAGAATTTCATGAGACTCTAAGAAAACCCTGAATGATGACTTGACTTCTTCATCCTTATTTTCTTCAGGTTCGTTTTCAGATATTATAATTTCTCCTTGATTTTCTTTATTTCTATTGCTGATATCTTCTTTATTAATTTCTTCTCTGTTGGTGATCTCATCTCTATTCGGATCAACTTCTAAACTTTTAGAATTAATTTTTCTTAATTCTTCCGAATCGTTTTCACAATTTTGAGAGATGAGTTCAACATCGGACTTACTTCTTGGATATTTTTTTGAAATAAGTTGAAACAGTGATTCTGAATCTTTTCTGTCTTTCTTTATTAAAAATATCATCAATAAAACATAAGTTATCAGAATTCCCAAAGAAAAGTAAAACCCGATAGCATTTTTTGCATTAATTTTCGATAACTGGCTCAAATCTACAGTTTTGTCAATATTAGAATCTGGTATAAAGTTAGAAGAAGCTTCTCCAGAAGAAAAAAACGTCAAATGATTACACTTACAAACAACTGAGTTATTTTTAACCTCCTCTAGTTTACATCCTTTTGAACTCCACTTGTCTTTTTCAGTATCCAGAAAAACACAGGTAAAATTTTGAGTTTTATTCAAGTTATAAATAGGAATTGTGAGACTCAATGAAGAGCTCTTCAGATTTACATTCAAAGGATTAACTTGAGCCTGAGAAAACAGACTAAGTCCAACAACAGAACTTTTTGAACCATTGCCTTGTTTCCCAGAGTCAAGTAAAGTTACACAAGTTCCTACATTATTTGGAAGTATTTTTGAAAAATCATTAGGAAGCGAAATTGAAAGACTGTCACTTCCTGAACTTTTTAATGTTGAGTTGTTGATTGAATTACTTTTGGAATAAATTAGGTCAACAGTGATTTGATTTGATTTTAAAGTTTGTTTTTGATTTTCTGCTGAACCGAGAAGCACCCCTTTACTTGTTAAGTCGATGACTGATGTGATGGATGACATTCTTTTCGTTTGATTTAATGAACTTTCACTTGTGATTTTTCCAGTATTTTGCACGATATTCAAAAAATCTGAACCTTGGGAAGATGATAAAGGAAGATTTACTGAATTCGATCTATTTAATAATGAAGAAATCAAATCATTCGCTGAAATTGAGTTGTTTTCGCTTGATAACTTCGAGTTGCTTGTAAGTGAGTCCATAAGAGCGATATTTTGGTCGATCACATATGAAGAAGGATGGATTGAATTGCAGTAGGTTGATAAATATTGAATGCTTGTGTCGAAAGCTGACTGAAGAGTTGATACACTAGTCGAATTCGTGTTCCCAGTAATGGAGTCCCTGTTAATTACCCCATTAATAATCGTCCCTATATTCGAAGGGTAGTCTTTAAGAAGACTTGTACTTAAAATCGATGAAGTATCTTTTAAGAAGTCAGAAGGACTGAAGTTAGGGTCTTGAGAAACTTTAATATTTTCTGTGAGTTCAACAAAATCATCTAAAATATCGAAAACTTGGCAGAGAGCTTTCAAGTCACTTCCTAAATAAGAAAGCTGTGAGTTGTAAACACTTTGTTGAGACTTAAAACTCAAATAGCTATTCTTCGATTTAAAAACATAACCGAAAATATAAGATAATGGATAGTCTTCTTCTTCATCTACCCACTCATAAGCTTTGAAGATAAATGTTGTGTTTAACTCTAGACCTTCAGAAGGACTAACTGAGAAGTATCCGAGTTTTGGAGGCTGATTTGCAGTGAACTGGTAAAAAAACTGTGATTCAAAATCGGTTTGGTCTTTTATCCTTAAAAATATTTTATAAGCCTTTCCTGGCTGAGTCAAGGCCATGTCAATTACGACAACTGTGAAGTCCTGCCCAGACTTTATCAGGTTTTTTTCGTTATCTTTAAGGACCCAACTGAATTTTAAATCATTTGAGTTTGAGTCAACAAATGCAGTTAGTGAATAGTCTCTTGATCTTGGGAATCTTTTTGGCTGGAGACGAGTGAAAGTTTCTAAAAAAGAAACTTTTGGTACCCATCTATCTACGAATTCTCCAGAAAACTTTGCCTGACTTGATTTTGTGACTTTTTCATTTGAGCCTTTTATCAGTGTTGTGGACGAAAGGTTTAATAAAAAGGACTCAAAGCCTCTGCCTTTGAGGATTTCTTTATCAATTTTAAGTATTCTTTGATCAGAATTGAATGAAAAGTTACAAAGTCCAAAACATTCCCAGGTAAAACTGAGGTCTCCACCATTGGGATCAAAACTAGCAGATGCATTAACTGATAAGTCAGACATGGTTGAAATCATTCCTAAAGCATTTTCAATTAAAATAACAGGAGGTTCATGTTCAATTAAAATTTCAAGAGAACCATTTCCAGAAGCTTTTGTAGTTGTTTCGATGACAGTGACTGAAAAAGAAATAATTGCAGGAGGAAAAGTGTTTTTCGGGACTAAAATCGAATCTCCTGGTATCTGTTTGCTCCAAAATGCTTCAATTTGTTCGCTATTCAGCAAATTTTTTCCTTTAATAATTTCCCAGGTAAATGAAAGTCTTGGGCTTTTGATACAAGTGGAAATTTTATTTATAAGGAACTGACATGTTGCGCTAACTGAGCACTTATACTCAACAGATGAATCAAACTCTGCAGATACTCCTTGATCAGCATTACAGTTAATAAGCAGCTTTGTCGTGTCAGTAATTCCAAATTTATTCCTCACTGTTAAAACAACACTCAAAGTCCCTGCAGAAAGGTCACTTGAATTGAAAATAAAAGAATTTTTCTCTCCGAAGACTGTTGAAAATTTTTCTATTCCTGATATTCCAGAAAATTCCCACATGAACTCGAGTTTATCTTTTAAGGATCCTGAAGACAACGACCCATCAATAGATAAGTTTTCACAAGAAAAAAAGACATTGCTGGGGGCATTGATTGATGCTTTTGGAGAAGGCAAGGGAACCGAGTAAAAAATTTCTGTATTAAGGTCAGTTTGGTTGTATCCACATTCTGGTTCGATTCCTTTCAATTTTTCACTAACGAAGTTGATAATTTCATTTTTAATTGTGAATCCTTCTCCTAAAGTGTAGAGAATCGACTTATGATCCGCTGACATCTCGCACTTCAACCCTGAGCCAAACTTTTGTAAGTCGTTTATTTGAATAACTTGCTTGCAATCCACATCTATTATCGATACATTGAAAACCAGTAAGATTTCCATGAAGTTCTTGGTGAAAAAAGCTTGAATGTCACTATTATTTAACCATCTAGGACAAATAACACATTCTCCTCCAGTATCATCATAATTTTTCTGGCATAAGCAAGAATCAGCTTCTAAAGAATAATTTGCTCCAGAGGCACATTTACAAGGACGTTCATTTAAAGTCTTACTAACGCATCTTGAACAGTTTCCTTCAATGTCTTCAAAATAACTGCACAGAAGGTCTGGGTGAATTTTGCATGAAATATTGTTAAAGCAGCCAAAAGAGCAAGAAGAGTTGCATTCACTGCAATTTGAATCTTTGAAGTATTGAGTCGGCTTGCAGTTGATTAGATTTCTGTTAAGTCCTAGAGTTGAGTGGTCTATTGAATATGAAAATAACCCGATTTGATAAATGTAGCCAGTCATGTAAGACTCGGCAGACTTTCCTATTAAGAATCTTGATGAAAAAGGCTGGTTAAAAACAAAATTTTCAAATGAAAGACTTTGGGAATAGTTTTGATTTATGTAAATTTTCAGATTTAGTTTGGAAACATCGAAAGTTAAGGACCAACTAAGAAGAATCCACTCATTTAATGGAGTATCTAAAGAAATTGTTCTAGTTTCATTGTAGTACATGTTAGTGATTGAATATAACAGTTTCATAATTGTAACATTTCTGACGATTTCACTACTTAAAGATAAATACTGTGATGTTTCATCTGATAAACTCAAAATTGACCCTCCACTCTTTAAAAGAATTATGTAGATATAAAATGAATGAGTATTCGACAAGTATAAAGACTTCGGGTTTGAGTAGTTTCCATAGGTTATCTGCGAGTTGTTAAAGTAAAGACCCCTCTGGTATATAAGCCATGGCTGAAGGGGATCGATTTTAGGATCTGTACTGCTGTTGAGACCAAGATACAAAGTTGATTCAGAGTCTATGTATTCGTTTGTGTTTTTGGTGAATTTAAAGTTGAATATTGTTGAATTGGTTACTGTGCAAGTGCCGTTTGTTAAGTTTTCACCTAAAGAGCAGTATTTCATGCAGAGTCCTTCAGAGCTATTGACATAACCAGTATTGCATTCTTTGCATTGATATACAAAGGTAGTGCAATTAATGCAACGATCAATGCACGATAAACATTTAGAACCAAATTGGAAAAATTTATAAGAACAATTACATTTCAATTCAGTAGAATTTAAGTACGCATTATCAACACAACTATTGCAACTTTGATCAGTCATTGAATTGCAAGCCGAGCATATTGGTTGGCTGCATAAAGTGCAAGAATCATTGTATCTACAGCTTTGACACTCGTTCATACATTTAATTGTTGATCCATTCAAAATCGTCTCATCGATATTGATGTTCCAGTTACACATGCCTAGAGACGATGGACAAGAACATTCAGAACAGTTTCCTATAAGGCTTGAAAGGTTTCCTGAATTGCTAAAGTAATTGAATGAGTAAATAAACATTTTTGTTTTTTCATCTCCTATCGTAATGAATGTACCTGAATAACTTTCTCGACAAGAGTAATCAACAGAGTAACTTTGAAGTACTGAGCCAAATAAATAAAAACTTAAAGTCATTATATCTCTGCTCACAGTTGACCCAAACGATATCATCAGCCATTTATTGAGCAAGGAAGTAGTTGATGAGGGATAATATTCGTTTGTTTTTAAAGACGATAGAGTTCTATCCTCAGGATGCTCAATTATTAGAAGTGCCAAATACAACTCATTCTCAGACTTCATTGAAAGATTGAATTCAGTAATTGATGAGTTCATTTTTTTCAATATTGAACCAGTTTGGTTCAAACGTATCCAGAGGGTCAAGGTTGAAAAAGGGCTAAAAACAAAAGAGTTTGTTTCAGATACAGTTGAAATAAACCAGCCTCTTGCATATGCTACAATTTTAGGTGCGATATCAGGTGCTTCAAAATGTATTAGTTGAAGAGAATCACTTATGATTGAGTTTTGATTATGAAAGTTGTAGTCTAGTTGAGAAGAAGACTGAGGAATGCATGAAGTACTGTTTATTTGATGGAGAATCGGACATTCTGTAACACATAAAAAATCTAGCATGAACTTAAAAGGAGGACAAGTATAGAGACAATTTTGAAGACCTACTGGGCAGGAACATGAGTTGCAGTTTCCTAGTTCATATAAAATTTCATCTCTTGTTAAAGTATTCGCTGTATATAAAAATCCATAAATCCATCCAGCAAATTTGCTTTGCAAAACTTTACCAATGTAAAAGTAGCTTGATTTATCATTGAAATAGCTTGAGTTCATTGTAAACTTTTCATAATAAGAATCGACAAAGAATGTAACTATTGTATTAGGTTTCGAATATTCAGTTGTATATCCGATGAATGTCCAGTATTTTAGACTCACTTGTAACTGACTTGATGCTAATGTTTCATTCGAATTCTTGATAAGTTCAATATTTCTTGAATTATTTAGAGACAGAACCAGGTTTGACTTTGAGAAAAACTCTCCAGCTGATTCGAAGTATACCCAAAAAGCAAGAGAATGAATATGAGGCATGAAAATTTGATAATTTGATGTCATATTAATTGAGTTGTTTGCCCATCCGAAGTAAAAGCCTTGATTGATAGAATAAATAGGATCAAGCAATATTGAAGAGTTTGTGTTATAAAATTTCGAAAAAGTATTCATTGTAATGTTTGAAATTGAATTGTTAGAACTTACTGAGACATTAGGAGTTGTGAAAATAAACTTCAAAACATGAACATCTTCTAATATGCATGATATATTTTCGATTCTATAGAATGTTGGACAATTTGCATAACAAACATCATTCAAATTTAAAGTACAAAGACAAGCATCAAAAGAGTAATAAGCATTCTCAACACATTCGCATGGAAATTTATTTGCAATAGTCCCGTTCACACAACTATGACAGCTCTGATTTAAGTATTCATATTCACTGCAAAGTTGATCAGGAAATAGTTTGCATCCAATTTTATTCGAACAACCTTTTACGCATTCATCTAAACATTTTTCACAACCAGTTCCATTGAAAAAACTTGATGCATCACAATTGACAAGATAATCTCCATAACTTGAACACAACTGGTATTTAGAAGTATCGCAGTTAGAGTTGATTTCAAAGTTACTGAAAATTCCAGAATATAAATAAAATTCATAAACAAAGCCTTGAAAAGAATAGCCATAGTAGCCACCGAATACAAGATTTGTTGTAGCTGATTGGTTAAACGCTCCTAAATAATAGGTTGAGTTGAGACTTGATTTGCCGTTCAAATATGAGTTAAGTGTAGCATAGTTGTCTTTGTATTGCAAAGTCCAACTCAAGTATATCCATTTATTGAATGTGAATGGTATATATACAGGAATATCAGCATAAAACAATTGTGCATATAAAAAATAGTCAATTATTAAATAAGGCTGGTCCATAACATTTATAGCCAATATCATATTGAATACATTAATAGATGACTGCATGTAAAACATATAAGAGACAAAATGATCTATTGCATAAAAGAAGATTCCAAAGGAATGTGTTGCTCCTACTTTCAAGTCTTGGTATGATGAAGAGTTTCCTATTTTAGCGAGAGAGTTTCGGAAATAAAGGCCTCTTTGATATAACAACCAAGGATCTTGATTATCGTAGTTAGGCCAATATAAATCGTTATTGCCTAGATAAAAAGAGAAGTTTCCACTTGTGAAAGTATTTGTGATTTTGTTGAAAATAAAATGAAATGCCATTTGAGGGTTTTCAATACACTTTTCACCATCGAAGTCATCACCATAAGCACAAGTAGGCTGACATATTCCTTCACTTGACTTAATAAAACCTTGTACGCAATTAATGCAATTCAAAGTATAGGAACACTCTTCGCATCTTGTACTACAACCTTTGCAAAAGGACCCTATTTGCCTATATGGTTGAAAGCATAAACATTCATAACTATATAAGTAAGCATTATCAACACAAGTATTGCAACTTTGAACAGTCATTGAATTGCAAGCCGAGCACATTGGTTGGCTGCATAAAGTGCAAGAATCATTATATCTACAGCTTTGACACTCGTTCATACATTTAATTGTTGATCCATTCAAAATCATCTCATCGATATTGCAGTTCCAGTTACACATGCCTAGAGACGATGGACAAGAACATTCAGAACAGTTTCCTATAAGGCTTGAAAGGTTTCCTGAATTGCTAAAGTAATTGAATGAGTAAATAAACATTTTTGTTTTTTCATCTCCAATAGTAATGAATGTATCTGAATAACTTTCTCTATAGGCATAATCAACAGAGTAACTTTTAAGCACTGAGGCAAATAAATAAACAGTAAGAGTCATAATTCCTTTGTCCTGAACTGAGCCGAATGATATCATCAGCCATTTATTGAGCAAGGAAGTAGTAGACGAGGTATAATATTCTTTTGTTTTCACAGACGATGATGTTCTATCCTCAGGTTTTTGCACCAAAAGAAGCGCAATATAGAGTTCATATTCGGAGCTCGATGAAAGATTGAGTTCTGTAATTGATGAGTTCATTTTTTTCAATATTGAACCAGTTTGGTTCAAACGTACCCAGAGAGACAAACTAGAATAAGGATTCAGAACAAAGGATTTCGATTCAGATACAGTGGAAATAAACCAGCCTCTTGCATATGCTACAACTGCTGGAATATCTTCAGGGGCTTGAAAATATATTAATCCAAGAGAATCACTTATGCTTGAGGATTGCTTATGAAAGTTATACTCAAGTTGGTAGGAAGACTGAGAGACACATGAAGTATTGCTTTTTTCATACAGAATCGGGCACGCTGTAATACACAAAAAGTCCAGAATAAAGTACCCTTCAGCGCAAGAACTGCATTGGTAAGCACTGCTTCCTGAACAATTTGAACATCTTTCAAAGCATGTTGAGCTACAATTCGAACTACACTCAAGGCAGTTTTCATAAGTCGAGCATCTTGAACATTTAGGGTCAAAGCAAAGATTTCCTGTCACATCATTGCAAGGAAGTTGATTGGGGCAACTATTACACTGGCCGAATGCGAAGTATTCCAAAGGACCACAGGAATTCAAACATTTCTGATATTCTGTTGGACAAAAGCACCCATCACAAGTCGTAACTTGTGAGCCATCATATTTGCCTGCATAATAAAAAATCTGATAAACCCACCCGTTGAAACTTTTTGAAGAGTAGCCTATTAGCAATTCACTTAAAGTATCTTTATAATAGAAGCCGGATAAACTACCTGTTAGGATGTCTTGGTTGATGTAGACGTAATGATTCGTCGTTGAATCTGAATAATAAGCCAAAAAGCCAATATAGTACCATTTTTTTAAGTTTATAATATCTCCTGATGAGACAACAGCATCAGTATGAGTGAAATAGAGTTCCCCTGTATTCAAGACTAACATTTTGAACGAATATTTCGCAAGATAAACCCCGAAACTGTTGAAGTTTATCCATAGCGAATAAAAAAAATCTGATCCCATATAGAAAGTTTGACTACTGTTCAAATAGCATGCTCCCGAATTGCTACCAATAAAAAATCCTCTATCTTTTCCAGGGTAAGGATCAACTGAGTAGTTGAAGTTGGGGTAAGAAGTGCCTGAGACAGTGTTTAACGTCATGAAGCTTGACCCTCTTCCATCTGAAACTTGACCTTCCAGCTTTAAAAATGAAAATTTCATGAAAATCTCTGAGTCAGCCTTACAGACACGATTTTGGCTTGTATAAAAAGTCGGACATTCATTAAGACAGACATTTCCACTCGCAATGGAAGGGCTGGCGCAACAAGAGTCTCCTGCTGGGACAGTACAAAGACACTCATTTGAATCGCTGGAGTAGTAATAATCCGAAAGACATTCACAAGGAAGAGTATCACTTTTTGTATTTTTCTTACATTTCAAGCAGTCGGTTTCAATGTTAACGAATTCCTCGCACAAAGGGTCGTAATGAATACTGCAGCTTGTAGCTGAAGAGCAGCCATTATTGCATGAAGAAGAGCAGTCAGTGCAGGTCCCATTGTATTCGAATTGACTCATACTGCATCCTATTAAACACTTGCCTGAAGCGGTGCAGTGAGAGCAGTTGCAGCTTGATGCCAGCTCGAAAGAACTCAACACATAATTGAATAAAGATAACTTGTAAATAAATCCAACGAAATTGTAGCCTCCTTCCCCTCCTATTTTGAAGCTTGTGCTGTCCTGATTTAACAGATAACTTCCGAAAGAATTTTTTAATTTTTGGACTCCATCACTGTAGAAAGAGAGAGTCAATTGATCAGATTCTAGTGACAAACTCCATCCTATGTAGACCCAAGTTGTAAGATCTGCTTGAAATCCATCATATATATAATTATAATAGTCTTGCGTATCTGTTATATAATAATAAACTCTATAAAATGTATCATAATCTAAAAGGAGAGCGAAGTTAAATATGTCTTGACTCAACATAGACATGATAATCGAAACAGTAGTAGCTTTGATTAGTAATTGAAAAGAGTGGGTATTCCCTAAATGAAAAATGGTGGGGTCTGAGTAAGTCCCTAACATACTCACACTACTACCAGTGAAGTAAAGACCTCTTTGGTAGAGTAGTTTTGGATCAGAGTCGTCGTAGTTTGGGTAGAACTTATCACTAGTTCCTAAATAAAGACTGAAATCATTGCTTAAGTATACATTTGCTACTTGGTTGAAAGTAAAATCAAAGATGGTCTTTTGAGTACTGTCACAAACTCCATCTACTAAGCTTTCTCCTGACATGCAGTATTTCATGCAAACGCTCTCCGTTGACTTCACCCAGTCAGTGTTGCAGGTAATACAATAAGAATCCGATGAGGAGCATTCATAGCAGCGAGAGTCACATCTCAGATTCCTGGATGTTTTTATCGAATTCAGTGACTGGCGCAGACTTTCATCTGATTGACACTGAATCAGAAAGTTCCCGAAGACGACTAGCCATTGAAGACAATACATTTATTAGGAATTTGAATTGACTTTCATATTTATGGGCTTACTCCAATATCCTCTCCAAAACGACTATATCACACTATAAGAATAAAATTTCAGAAATTTTTTAAGGTAATTTTTTACCAATATTCTTCTTGTCGGAATTTTTAAGTTTTGAAAAGATTGATGATCCTAACTGCCTAATTGGTTAAAAACAAAAAATTCGATTATTTCAAGATAAATTTTCAGTAAGGGATGATAAACTCTTGATCCTTATGTTATGTAACTACACCTAGAAAATAGTTTTCCCTCTTCTCAAATTAAAATCATAGCACTATTTTTCGAATAATTATAATCATAGATATCTTCGAAATAAAATTTTTAGAATACATGAAGATTGAGTAAAGTTTTAATTTAGGTTCTACTAGTAAATGACTAAACTAACTCTAATTTGAGTTTATATTTGGTTAGAAATAAAGACACATCGGTTCTAAGTTCCATCTTTTAACATTTGATGTAAATCCGATCATATTTCGCATTTTTAGTTACTAACCCAAATAATCCATAGAACTAATTATAATTTAAAACAATTTAGTTTATTTATTCACAGCTTAATACCTTAATAATAATAGTATATTGTTTGGTAGCTTAAACAGTATAAAGCATCGGGTTTTACAGTATAAGAGTTAATTCGTGAATTAATTTTTTTTTTTTAATTATGCTATCAGATTTTGTTTTTCATTAGAATAATTGAAGAAATTAAATAATTATTTTGTCTAAAAATTCTTAGATTTTTGTTTCTATGCCTTAGAGTGTTTATTATTTTAAAGATTTGAAACTATTAATCTCATTTTCTACCTTAACTAATCAACCAAAAAAAACTATTTAAGTTCTGTCATTGTTTACTTTTCCAAATTTGAAGATATTCTTAAAAAGGGTTAGTTTAATCTAAGAATTCCAATTAGTCGATTTGAGACTCTTTTCTTTAACAGAATGAACTAAGTAAATATATTAAAGAACAAGAGATATAAATCATAGATATAATTGAATAATACTTCAATTATCATTCAATCCAAACAGAGTTAAGTGAACCGTGGTATGATTTCATTAAACTATTTCTTCAATAGAAGAATAATCTTTGTTTAACATTTAGAATATGTTTTTTAACTTTAAGTCTTCCTATGGGAAATGTTTGCATAACTAGTCTTTCATGAAATCACTGAAAGATTTTTACCGAAAATAGGTAAAATCAAGAGATGTATTAATACAAAAACCAGGTTAATGATATATCAAATAGTCATATCCAGGATATATTTAAAGAGTTTGATGCAAATTAGTACTTAAATCATCTTTTATAATCTTTAGTATTATATTTAAGTATAAAATGTACTGTGGATTTTACTATTGCAACAAAACCGCAGAGATGCTCTGTAGAGATTGTCAAACCAGCAATATACTCTGCAATTCCCATGGATCATCCCATTTCCAAGAATCAGGCCATCAAGTTGAAGTTACTAATCCTGAAGTCTTAAATTCTGTCTTCACTGAAACTCTTCGAACAGAAATTGAAAAATGCTCAGAAAAAATAATTGAAGAAACTCAAGAACTTATCTCAATGATAACTAAAATTTCTTCTATAGCATTGAATTTACTGAAGGAAAGAAGCAAAGGCATTACAAAACTTAACCAATTAAAGGTAATAAAATTAGATGATGAAAGATTCAAATCACTCAAAAGTGGAGCTTGTTGTATTCTTGCAGATTTAGAAAAAAAGAACGAAATTCATATGAAAAGTAATATCGAAATCATGCTTGAAATGAAGAAAATGGACACAGATACTAAGAAAAATTTTTTTCAAGAACGATATGCAATAAATTTATCAAATCAAGGCACCCAAGAAATAATTTTATCAAATGATGGTTGTTATTTATTCCAATGTTATGTATTTTTAGGTAAAAATTTACAAGATTGTATTTTGAAAAAAGACAGTGAAAAATAGTTAAGATGGTAAACAAAAGAAAGTTTGTGAGAAAAATGAAGACTTGAGCAGTAAGTTTCAAAAAGAAAGTTGAAGATATTTAGGGATAAGTAAGAAAAATAGAGATGGTATAAAAAATGAAGGAAAAAGTAACAAAGATTGAGCTCGTAATTGATTTTTAGTCAGTAAAGTAAATAGATGAAAAACGTGAATTACATTTAGTTAAAGTATTTAACCTTTTAACTCAGATCCAAGAATTTGATACAGATCAGAACCAACCTGAAGCAAGACTTTTGAAAGACAAGTATCCTGAATGCGTTTATAAAAAGTGGGGATATTAAATTTAATTTAGGTTAGCTTAGATATTGGTTAATCTATCAAATTTCTGTCGCGAGAGAAACGGCTTGGAGCCAGTACCGGGTTAAAATTATTAGTTTGTTTTAAATTTTTAACAATTATTACTAAATGATACATCCACTGGTCTGGCTAACTTGACATCAGTCAAAAACATGTCGGCTATTTGTCGTTTCCTTATTTTTTGAATAGGTATGAAAAAATGGCTAACTGTTTGCTTATACCACCCTGTAGTATAACTTTCTCGAGAAGTATAAGACTTACTTTGATCTGAAAAATACTCTGGAGTCCCTCTTTGTTATACCTAACAGTTTCAGTGTAATCTTTTGATCAAAACTGATTTGATGATGCCGATTGTCATCGAAGTGTTTATACTTATTTACCTGCTTACTTCACTCAGAGATGATATTTAATTACTGATGAGCATGTTGAAAACATTTAAATGTATCAATGATGATCAGATGACAGGTGAATTTTTATTTTTTGAAATTTCGGTTGTTATTGCTCTTGTCTTGGCTACCTCTTTATAGACTCAAAGATTTGGATTACTAAGATATGGTATCAGAGGACTGTTTTTTTTGCTCAGACTCGACAGCCGATGCTACTTGCTTAGGATTAGATTATAAGATAAGTTTTAGATTGATGATTTTATTTTGGAAATTATATGAAGGGAAATTTTAGGTTTATTGGCTGAATATAGATGGATTGAATAATTTAGCCTCTTATATTCTACCATATCTTTTTTGTTAAAATAAGATTTATAAAAATCAAAAATCAAGAAGAAATGATCAAGAAGATTTATGAGTTTGTTAAATCTATGAACAATGATCTTGGCAAGCGACTAGAGAAATAAGATCAGAAAGTAAACCAAAAGTTCGAACTGATCGAGGAGATGTTGATCGTTGTCAGGGAGATATGGTCCAGACCTTTAATGATGTAAGTCGAAGACTTGAACTACCGCCAAGTCCACGCGCTACTACGAACGGAAACAATCACGATTTCGACTAGACAACTAAAAATATTTATAGATATACTCTTAAAATTAAACCATAACCAATCTTAAGTCTAAAATAAAAAAATTTAAATTAAATACTTTCTATTCCAACTTACCCTTATAGGCGTTCTGATTCTTCTCTAATAAAATAAGCATGATCATTAAATAAATCTCAAAATCATTAATCAACACACTATAAACATCAATAACTAAATATAGCATAACAGTTTCCTCCAGAGCTAAAACTAACTAATTTGATTTAAACAATACCGAGTAAGGAGAAATCAACAATAAACCGAAGTCAATATGATGCAATTCGAGATACATAAAAAGTTGCAAAGACTCTAACTGAACAACTCCTTTCTTTATTTTACTCTTGGGCATAGTGATAATCATGAGTCATCATTTCTTCAACTTATACCCAGCAGGAGGGTAATAAGCAAGGCATTAAAGTTCGCCAGAATCATTCAAGTTAAAGACGAAAAATTTCTTCAATCAGATCGAGTTTCAAGTCAATATCTTTCTATAACTTTTCAGCCCATAAATGTTGTTCGAATTATTAAAGGATTTTGAGCAGGCTTTCCTTCAAAATCCTAGCTAATACGCAAGGAAAAACCTTTTTCATGGAGATAGTGCGAATAGTTTTCATAAGAATTCAGATTTTTACGAAAATCCTCTTCGTGAAGTAGAGCAATCGACTAATACAGTATGAAGAGAGGACTTCAAAATGCCAGTCTTCAATGACTTCATGTGACTGGCTGAGTATCTCTAATGTTTGGAAGGGCTTCTTATGTTATTCTGTCCAATGGCAAAAATCTAGTATCTTGAAATAATTCAACTTTTTTTAATTCGAAGATGTTAAAAGCTCTGATTCAAGTTTTTCTTCATTCGACCCTCAAAATAGTTGCAAATGTTGGGAATTCGGTAGCATCATAAGAAAACTCAATGGCTGCATAGCAAAAGTCGATTTTAGAATCAACAAGAATTTTAGAAGCTGATATATCTCACCAGGAATTGGCTCTTCTGGCTTCAAACGTGTTTAAGAGAATTACTAAGACCCAGATCAACAATTTTTTAAGAGTAAAGCCTTAGAAAGTTGAGACTAATAATCAAGTAGCCATGCCAAGCTGATCTCCCTTAAAATTCGATGTAAAAGTACCTCAGAGAATCCAATCTTTTCTCCTCACCCTGCAAATCCATTATTTATATAAATCAGAGCGAAATCAATTAAATATCTTTTTAATACTCTTTGAATTCATTTGAAAATTTCCTATTTTCCTCACTTATGTTAAATTTGACCAGCGAAAAAACAAAGAATAGCCTAAGGTTAGCGAATATTCGTTTATCACTATCAGACATCGATTGTGAAGATTTTTCAATCTTCACAAGTCTAACTTACAGCAATCTTACAATGTATGTTGCCTTTAAGTTTCACATATACAAATATGCTACCCGAATTAGGTGAGCTCAAACCAGGTGATATTATAAAATAATTTGGATTGAATCAAGTAATATAAAATTTACAGTTTGAATTTTAATGTAGAAAATAGATTGACTATACAAAGGTTTAAGATCAATAATTTTTGCAATTACACATTATACTCTTTCAATATTTTTCCTTAGTTGTTTTAAAATAATTTTTAATCTATAACATACCTTCCTATTTTAAGATTACTTCTCCATGTATAGATACTTTTAATTAATATAGAAGTTTAGGTAGTTATTACTAGTTATAATCGAATATAGCATGTAAATAATAATATTGATCATATTTATCATAATACTCTTAAAATCATATCCTGGCCATTAATTAGATCAATTTTAAGATTATGCTGAATTTTCTAGATAGTTTATGAATAATTAGAATTTTTATTGCCATGCTATATTGGCTTAACATGATATTATCCAAGCTAAAATTGATTATAACGATTAAAGAATTAATTATAAGTATTTCGGTTCAACTCTACCGAAAAGATCATCTGATTTATCTTGAACATACAAAGTATTAAAATAATATTCTAAAAAAAATCCGCTAACTATCTAACTTTATTCTAGCTATATATTATTCATCTTCTCTATTAAAAGTTCTTGTTGAACCAGCAGAATAATGACAACTTTTGCAAATGCTGAATAGAAAGTTTTATCATCTTTTTGAAAAGTACAAGAGAAATCAAGACAGTTTTCAGGAGGATCATATGGACGCTCAGGATGGAATAAATTTTTAGGTCTAGAAATTTCAATCTTTCCATTTAGCACTGAATGATTAATCATTCTTTTATATATTTTCCATCCTGCTTTTGGTCTGTAATATTTTTCCAAAATTCTTGGCTGAGAATTCTTGTACACCTTATATCCAATCCAACCTATTGAAACCAACGTTGTAACTCCAAAAATTGTCCAACCAACTATTGGAATCCATGCTGTAGCAGCTGCAGCAGCGACGGCCCCAGCAGTTTCAGCTGCAGCAGCTATTAAGGCGTTTCGTACCACTGAAGTTATGATTCCTACAAGTAACCCAGAGAGACTAGGAAATAGTGTAAAAATCAAATCTATGGATTCAATGATTTCCTCAATCTCAAAAATTTTAACCTTTTGGTATTGTTTAAGCACAACAAGTGAATTTTCCTTTACCCGAAGTATCTTCAACTTAGAAATTTGACTGAAAGCTTCTAAAAAACTGTCAAACTTTTCTTGGTTAAAACTAGTTAATTCTAAAAAAGGTTCCAAAAATGAATTGATATTTTTTTGTAGATTTCCTAGTTCAAGCACTTTTATAGGCAATAATTCAAGTTTCAAATCAAATTCTTCCAAGCCCTTTTGAATTATATCCAAATTTTGATTTATTAATGATATAAATGTATCGAAGTATCTAAAAGATTTTGTAAACGTTAGCTTTAGAATTTCTTCAAAAATTTCATCAAATAACCACATGTATTGGAAGATTTTTATTTGCTTGAATATTTTTTTAATTTGTTTGTCAATAATTTCTTGATTCTTAAAATTCAGAATAGAAAAAAGAGTCGAATACAGAAGACTGTCAGTTTTCAATGGATCCAGACTAAATGTATTATTGAACTGCTTTATTAAAATTAACCGAAAGTAGTTCTCTATATCAGACTCTAGATGTAATAGATGGTTTTTCCTTAGAATTTCCTTAAATTTTTCTTTTGTTGTTAATCTGATTTCATCAGTAAAATCGTTTGGGACTAGTTTTAACTTTTTCCTAAAATAATTTATAGCTTCATTGAATCCTATCCTCTTGTAGGCACTTTTGATAATGCTTTCTAAATCTTTTTTTATTTTATAATAATTAGATATGAATGAACTCAGTTGGTCGATATTCTCTGTTTTAAAAATATGTCGTTTTTCACGTCTATATATATACTGCTTATGATTGAAACAAGATTAGTTTCTTTAATTCTTTGCTCTTCCATTATTTCTAGCACTTTATAGAAACCTTCAATTTCTCCATATTCTAAGTTGAATTGATTTTCGATTCTATATTGATAGAATGCAAATGGTGATACTTTAGGTCTGCTGTTTATAATTAAACTGATTAAAAATTTAAATTTACTTTGTTTTATCGAAACTTGGCCATTTTTTATACTGAGTTTATAATAGTTTGTGCTTTTATTTTTTCCAAATCCAGTTTGTTGGAAATAAACTGGGTAAAACTTATCAATTTTAAATTCAATTTTCTTGTTTCTATATTCATTATATCGATTCTGAATCGCTTGTATTTTTCTTTAGTACTTTTTGATCTCAACTCTTTATTTTCTTCAGTAAATTTTGAGTTCAACTCTTTTTTTACTTCCTCACTATTTGATTTTTTCTTATTTTTTTCTTCATTAGCGAGTTCGGCTTCTTCAAAGTAGTTAATGAGTTCATTTGAAAAATTTTTAATTTCCTTCGATAGTTCTTCTTGAAAAGTTTTAACTAGTTTATTAAAACTTTCAAATAGTTTCATCTCTTCATTCTCCCACCAGGGGTCTTTGATTAGTAGAATGACCTTTGGAAGATGCATCCTAAATGTGAAGCAAGTCGATCTGAATGGGCTGAAAGCTTGATAAACTAAAAATGCGAAATTTTTTATGAACACTCGATTCTCCAAATCACTTTGGGAAATATGAAGCAAGACAACATCAGAAATTGTCATTATCGAGAAAAAATTAAAGGCATCTCTCATGGTGCAGCTTTCACTGCTGTTCAATCCTTCCATATCAAATAGATGGAAATCTTGAAGTCTGACTCTTTTAAAGCAGTTGGTTCCTTTGGAAATATTCGCACCTTCTTTAGTTGGAAATCTTGCATCAAATATTTTGCGTAAGAAGAAAGATTTTCCCAAGCTCTGCTTTCCAATTGAAGACACTATAAATTTGGTGTCTGAGGCATCAATTTTTGCACAAACTTTTCGAAACTTGTTGTAAAAATCATCTGGAAATATTGACGAAGCCATTTATAAAAAGTGGGGGGGATTGAAATATAATAATTATGGATTATTTTAAAGACTTTTACTAAAAAGTTGTGTTGAGAAAGAGATTTTCAGTTGAAATTATTGAGTTGTTCATAATATCATTAAGCATATGATGATGAGTTGAAACTTATTATAGGAGTTAATAATTCATCTACCTGCATAAAATCTTAAAATGACCACCTATGGAGCAGAATTGTAAAAAAAAATAATAGAATTTCCAATCTTTTCAATAAACAATCAGAAATTGATAATCTCTAGAGTTAAAGAATTAGGTTTTATTCCTTTTTGTTCAGTAACTCTATAAATGTTTGAAAGTATTTAAATTTATCTGAATATGTTGAAATAAAGTAATTTTGTGAAGTCACTATCATTTATCCACAAAAACTGAAATACCTTTATTTGATCTTTCAAATTTTTCAGCTATTGTTTATTATTTCTTTATTATTTAACATAGGATAGATAGGAGAGTTGTGTAGAGGATACTATCTTTGTTATCTGGATGAAGAGTCAAAATTTCATTAAACCTTTTCACGAGAATCAGTCTAAGTAATAATTTTACACTGTATTGCTTTAAGATTATTTTTCTTATAACATTGAGAAAAGCTTCATGAAATTCTCATTGACATCGTTTAGAAATCGAGCTCTTCCATCCTGAACAGAGCTTTATAAACTTTTTTGGTTTTTTCTTCAGTATTTTTTATGATTTTTTTCCTAAATATTCCTTTATTGTGTAATATTTTTTATTTAAAGTTTTCAAATTCGTCAATATTTTCAATTGAGAAGAAAATGTCGAACTCAGTTAGACTCATTAAAGACTTTTAAGAATCTACACTCTTAAACTTGCATAAGTTCTTGATCATCCGTAGTTTGGTGAACTTGAACCGTGCAATAATTTAGATTATTGTATAAGAAAGATAATTGAAACTAAATCATTGATGTATATAATTTTCCCAAGTATGTCTGGATTGATGAGTGGTGTCATTTCGCTTGGTATTCGAGCTGCAATTATTGCTAATATAGCGGCAGCACCAACCCTTTTGATACCAAAAATCATTAAAATGGACATTTACGCATTTCCATAAAAACGACTTATGAGATTTTAGCTATTTCCATCAAAATATAAAAATTACTAAAATGACCTTTAAAGAAAAAAAATCTCCATAAGTAGTGACACTTCTGACTTTAAATCAATTTTGTTGTATGAGATCATGTAGCTAAATTATTCTCATAGAAGATGTAACTAGAATGATTACTATATAGATTATTAATTGATTTATTAGTCCACTAGGAGAAAGGACTTTACTCAACTGAAAGAACCATATTTGACTTTGATAATCCGAATCTTCAGGATATCCAAACTCTACTAAGTAATCAATTTATTTCATTTTCAGATTAAATTTTATACTTTTATCATTCAAAACCCTATTGAATAGAGGAATTGTCTATCTTAATAGAGATGCTCTAAACCATTCGATCAAGTTTACTAAGGATTGAATCTTTAATTTTGAGGATACCGTTTCTTGATTTGCTATCGTCACTCATATAGGCGCTTCGAGTTTCTTAAAAAGCTAAAGGATGAAGAAAACTCATTTAGTCCTATAAGAGCTGTTGTTGAACTGGCATCAATTTCAACAATTTTATATCGTTAAAATATATTACAAAAAAATACTATAATTGGCAGCATTCTATATAACATATTTGCTTAGTTTTTAACTTGCTAAATTACTGATAAATATGAAGGCCGTTATTTAGAGTTTGACCAGCGCATGAAGTTATTTCATATTGTTTAAAGTAAAAAGATGAAAGGCACCGCACGAATAAATCCCTTAGGACTCTCAATAGAGCATCTTTTGTTTTAGATATTATGAAACTAATCAGAATATTCGAATCGATCAATAGTTTAGATAAGATCTTTAAGATATAAACAGATTTATTAATAATAATCTAGAAAAAAAAAATTTATATAATTCGCTAAGAAATGAATATGCTAATTTCTTATTGCAAGATTATAAAAATGACTTTATTTTTAAACGTTTTATAAAATTATCAAGGATAATTCTTTGTATAAATAAATTAAATTTTATCATTTGATATCTTTTATTTAAATT